>JAUPTC010000622.1:0-41211 GCA_030762895.1 Sophora flavescens
GTAATCAAAAACATTTTCCTTCCCTATTTTCTTTAAGTGACCGAATCTCACCCAAAGGAGGGTTTGATGATTTTGTTTTCATTTTTGAAATCTAATGCTTGATTTGAGCTCTCTAGTACCTATATGATCTAAATCCAAGAGCTTGAATCCAACTAAATTTCCTAGCCTATTTTTCTAATATGGGCCGAAACCCTAACCTTTGGTATTAGAGGATTTTGTTTCAATTCTTTTAGTTATGATCATTGGTTTTATAATTATAGATGCTTAAGGATCATTGATCTAAGAGTTTGTGAAGTTTTGAAATCCCTAGCTTTATTTTGGGTTGTCATAGCCGAACCTAGCCTTTTTGTGGTTAAGGATGAATTTTGTTTGATTAATTCATTCTTATGTTGATTGGTTGAAAGTTGATTTAATAACCGTAGTGTCGTGACGAGGAGCGGAAAGTTCGTGTTTCCGGAGATAAGCTTAGGTGGGGGAAGAATTAACCTATCGTCAGAATCGATAAGTAGTAGATTATATGATAATTGTGTAGGGCTACCTAAACCCCACCAGTAGTCGAGTAACATTTTGAAATATGTATTTTTATTTTAATAACTAAGAGTGATAAACAACAACAATAACGATTTGTCCAGATCTCATTCAATGTCAGTGTAAATTTTTACACTAACAATGCATAAAAATTAAAATCTTTAATTATTGATTTCGGTACTTATTTACCATAAGCGGCTTTCCCATGATTGTATATCATGAAAATAAAATTAAATTCAATCCTCTCTTTGCACTTATAGCCAACTCAATCAACATTTTCCCTAGTTGACAACATACATGCATAACTTTCAATTCAAAAATTGAGAAAAAGGGGACAAAGGATCTTAACAGGAAACTATAAAGAACTAGAAAATTTAATATATATATATATATATATATATATATATATATATATAAGGGAATTTTTCTCATAATTTATTGATAAAAGTAGAGATTTTGACATATATAAATATTATTCTCAGTACAGATTTACCATGGTAAATACTTTTCCTCTATTGTATCACGAAAAAAAAAAATCAATCCTATCTCTCTGCAACTACTACATTGACAATGAACATATTTGCATTTAATCTTTTTTATTTGCATTAACTGCAAGTCAATAAATATCTACTGCAATATTGAGAATATCCAATATGTATAGTTGTATACACATAATGTAACACCCTACTTTTTATTTTCCGGTTTTTATTTTTTCAGTAAAAATATTTTACGTTGTATTAACCGCCAGACGGAACCCGGTCTGCGTTTTCACTGACAGTATAATTTTACTGAGCAGAAAACCTAATTTTGACTCATGAATGAAACAAAGTATATTTTTATCATGTTTCCAACAAGATAGGCTATTTTCAAAAATTTCGTAAAAAAAATAAGATATTCGACGACGTTCGGGCATTTTTTAGTTAATCGTAATAATGGGTAGGGACTGGATCGAAATATGTAGATATTTAGTGAAAATATCTAGATATTTATTTGAAAATATCTAGATATATATATTTAACTTAACCATGGTTACTATTAACTATAATTAAGCTAACTTAACCTATGTTGAATTAAGATCAACTATGGTTAATCCTAATGTCTATAAATAAGCAATTCACTCCCTCATTTCCCCTCCTTGTTGCGCCAGCCCTTCCCCCAATCACACTTAATCATTTTCTTCATCTTCTTCTTCTCTTCACTTTTATTTCTCCAAGAACACCATATTGGATTTGTGAAGAACTTCATCAATTCTTGTCATTTCTTCAAGCTTCAAGAGGCAAAACCTCTTCTCCTTAATCATCTAAGTCTTCTCCTTCATTTATTTTGTAAGTTCAAGCCATGATCATCAAGTTTTCATAAATTTCCATTCCTAGATCTAGAACTTCAAATAATTCTAGAAAATTGTAGAAAAATCCTTTTAATGTGAAACCAATTTCTATGATCTTGTGATGTCTTTTACTTTCATTATCCAAGAGCATGTAATCCAAAACATTTTCCTTCCCTATTTTCTTTAAGTGGACGAATCTCACCCAAACGAGGGTTTGGTGATTTTGTTTTCATTTTTGAAATCTAATGCTTGATTTGAGCTCTCTAGTACCTATATGATCTAAATCCAAGAGCTTGAATCCAACTAAATTTCCTAGCCTATTTTTCAAATATGGGCCGAAACCCTAACCTTTGGTGTTAGAGGATTTTGTTTCAATTCATTTAGTCATGATCATTGGTTTTGTAATTATAAATGCTTAAGGATCGTTGATCTAAGAGTTTGTGAAGTTTTGAAATCCCTAGCCTTATTTTGGGTTGTCATAGCCGAACCTAGCCTTTCAGTGGTTAAGGATGAATTTTGTTTGATTAATTCATTCTTATGTTGATAGGTTGAAGGTTGATTTAATAACCGTAGTGTCGTGATGAGGAGCGGAAAGTTCGTGTTTCCGGAGATAAGCTCAGGTTGGGGAAAGAATCAACCTATCGTCGTAATCGATAAGTAGTAGATTATATGATAATTGTGTAGGGTGACCTAAACCCTACTAGTAGTCGAGTAATCGACAAGGCCAAAATCCCATTGGAAACCTTTTCTGTTAAAAACCAATGGTGATTCGGGGATTGTAGGTTTATTGACGTTAGAATGATTTTATCTTATCTGAGGTTGATTGAATTTATGATTATTATTGAATTGCTTATGTGATATATTGTGGTGTTGGAATATTTTCTGATGTTATGTTATGCATGATCTGCCTGGTTGTTAATATTGTGCTTAGTGGATTTTAAGCAAAGACAAATATGTTGTTCGAGAGATAGTTTTTTGTTGTGGGTGTGAGAATAATGATGACTCAGAGGTCCTAACCTAGATGATGTATTTTAATGCGGTATGGTGACCTAGAATATGTGTTGAGTTCTAGTGGAAGGTTAAGGCACTAGGATGTTGTTAAAATGGGTTGGTGAGATTCACATGTATTGGTAATATAATACACAAGGTCGATGTTGTTGTTCACAACCGTGTATTGGTAATATAATACACGAGGTCAAAAGTTCTCGCTAGACCGTTCCACCTTAGAAATAGGTTGTGCAGCTATAGTGTCATTGAATTTCATTGAGCACCCCGGAGTGGATGGGGTGTGCACCGGGAGCATCATCCAGCTATAGTGTCATGCTTAGCATGAGCGTTGTCACCATGGGAGAGAATGTACACACCAGAATTTGGAACATGTCACTGGAACAATTGGTGACATTTCCCGAGAGGAATGCGTGATAGAAATCGGTGGTGGCCACGTCAAGATGAAAGTCTAGTTGTATGAGTTTGGGGTATAAGATGATACATTAAATTGAGGATGCTTTGTTAGTTAGGTGTTGGATTATGTTATGTCTGTGACAATTCCTGTATAATTTACTATTACTCTTTTCCACTTTTTGATGATAGAACTCGCTTCTTATCCCCTATATCTTTCTGTGTGTTGTATTATGTCTTTTTATGAGATCGTACTAGAAGACCCTATGGCTGATCTTGATGCCGAGGCATTGGATGGAACTCAGTATGAACTGGATGCGAGAAGATGAGATGTGGTTTTCAGCAATGTAGTTTAGTGTCTAGAGCCAGTGAGTCATATAAGACGTTTTGTTTCCGCTATTAATTGTTGTTTTAAGATACCCGCTAGGGATCCTACTGAGTCTTGGAAATGAAACGAATAAGCATGTGTGTATTTATTTATTATAATGTTGTTGTGTATTAATTTTGCAGAAGTTATATGATTAGTATACAAGTTTTAATTTTTACGTGTTTCGGAATACACGTTTAACGTTAAGAGTGTGATTAAATAATTAATTAATAAGGTTTTAATTTAATGACACAAAGAGGCACAACGGGGTGTCTCACATAACCTTCAAATTAAAAATTGAGGAAAAGGCAAAAGAATTGAATGCATAGTAAACAAAACCAATGCTCTATGACCGTTACAAAGAAAAACAAAGCAAAAAAATTGAAAGAGGTGATTTAAAAAAATAGAGAAAATTAGTAGCATTTTTAATTCATATAACATCCTGAAAGAGAAAAAGAAAAATGTGAAAGATCCACTTTTCCTTCTCATTTTATTTTTCCAAAAGATCAAGGTTTTTAAAATTAAAGGATTTTCAGAAATTTTGAAATTGAAACTAAACGTCTAAGACTGACAACCAGCTATAAGTGTGAAGGAAGTATGCAAGAATATAAGGAAAAACGCTTGTAAGTTCTTGTTTCCATCCACGGAAAAAAAGGGTGGTGGCCTTGGAAAAAGAGATCACACTGATATTGCAATAAAAGAGCATCTCACACTCTTCTCATACAATTTGTCAATAGCACCCCTTGGCACTTTTTTTTAATCTTTAAGAGCTACCATAAATAAATGTAAGAAAAATCCGGAAAAGGGAACTTCTATATCCTCTTTCCAGAAAGAAATTTTTGCATCTAAAACACAAATTCATTCCTGCCTATATATACAACCATCTCAATTCAGTCTATAAAACAATGAAAGTTTTTGTTTCATTATTCATGGATACACATTGGAAGAGTGTGAGGTTTTGAGAGAGAACTGAGTGAGCAACTGAAGCAAATGTACCAACTTTGTTGCCCCACGCACACCGATCCTCACAGCTACTGAGATCTGCTAGGTATACCTTCTTATTAATATTTCATTGGATGAAAATTGCTTCGTTTTATGACCACCGATTTTATTGAATGTTTTCCAAAATTGGATTTTTGATGTGTTCATGTGTTGTTTTACCCTTTCTTGTTCAAAGTTTGATATCATTTTTCCCTATCAACTTAATTTGTTAGGAGATCAATCGGATCTAATAATCTCAACCATTTTTCTTCTAAAATTTTATGTTTTATTATCGATTATGTACTCAATTTTTCCTTTTTTTAAAATTAAAATTAAGATTAAATTAGATGTGCATGTATGCTACATCTTGAAGATATTGGGTGTTTTAATGCACTTAGAACCAGAACCAATGATTTTGCATATTTATTTAGCAATGGTTGAGATTGAATTTGAAATTTACGATATGGGTTGAACTTTAAAAGTTCAATTTTACAGATAATCTCCCACATGAATTTTGTACCATCCCTACCCTATACCTCTTTTCCCATCAACCAAGTCATCGTGAGTCCGTCTGTCATTGCTTCCTCAAACCACTATCAGATCAAGTCATTGAAACACTAATCGATCTGCAAATTATTAGTACATATACAATCGGAACCAAATCCATAATCGAGAACTGCTAGCAGATCTATCATCGATTAGAATGAGATCAAACTATTAGTAGATTATCGGAACCAGATCCAGAATCGTGAATTCACTACTACAGAAAAGGTTTTAGTAGCGCACTTTCAATTGCACTTCAATTAAAAACGCTATTTAAAAATAGGCGGAAGGTTTTTAAAAGCGCTTCCTTAAGGGAGCACTATCTATTCCTTATTCTAAGACATCACTCCTTTAAGGAAACGCTATTAAATGTTGATTGATAGGAATAGATAGCGTTTTCTTGAGGAAGCGCTATTGTAAGTAAGAGAATAGATAGCGTTTCCTCAAGAAAACGCTATCATAGGTAAGTAAATACATAGCGCTTTTCCAAGGAAGTGATATCTATTCCCTTTTACTAAATATTTCACTTTGCTCACTGTGACTCTTTCTCTCGCGCGGCTCTCATTTTCCCTCGTTCTCAAACCCTGCTCGCGACTTCCAGTATTGCGTCGCCCGTGTTTCCCTCCGCCGTGCCTAGCTTCCACTGCTCGTGACTTGCCTCCCTTCATCGCGCCTTCCACTGCTTGTGACCGTGTCTCCCTCTGCCGCGCATCGAGTCAAACCAGAGCGGATCACCACACGCGCGTCATCTCTCACCACCACCATCGCACACGTTTGCGCCTTCTCCATGTAATCCTTCACTCTCTTCTCTTCTCAGCGCTACCATCGTCTCTCTCGAATCTCTTCTCACTACGACAAAGAGAAGGGCTTATACTTTGTCGTTTGGCCACCCGTCTTCCCTTCGTCTTCTACTGGCTCGACCAAGGAGGGCTTGGATTCACGATTTGATTGTCTCCTTATTTTCGGTACGCATTCTTTGTTCTCGTCTTTGTTTCCCTAATGGGTTAATATTTTGGGGTAGATTGATAATAGATAATGGATTTTATTTATATCTAAATAGTTGATGATAAGTAGAACTTTTTATGTCTTCTTTTTTGCACATTTAGTAGTCAGTTAATTCTTGATTCAAGGGTATCCTGAGTTGAGTGGGGTTTGGAGTTAGTGGCTGATGTATTAGTTTGTTTCCTTAAAATTGCATGTTAGGTGTTTGAGAAAATACTTGTGTTGTTTCTATTTGAGATTAAATCTCTGGTTTTATGCTTCAGAGACCTCTCACCATTGCTTCGTAGCTATAATCTCGCTTGGGTAGTCTCACTTGGACCAAGTGCCAATGGCTCTAGCGTCCCATCACAAAGGTCTTTCAATTATTTAAAATGCTACGTGTTCCATGATCCTGAATTGATCACTTGTTTGTTATTCGATGCCTTTGTACAGCTCTAAACAATGTTCAAACTGCACCACTGATTCTGTTAGACATTTCTGTTGGTGGAATAAAGTAAGTTATGCACTTTGTTAGTCTTTTTGGTGTTCAACATATCAAAGAAAGAGAGAGAGTGAAACCAACTCTGCAATTTTCTAGAAATTGTTTCAACCGACATGTTCTTTATTAGTTATATTTATTATTTATTTTTGGTCTTGATTAGTATGTCGCCACACCAATTCAATCTTATGGAAATGGTGATACTGGAAAAAGAGATATGATATTGCTTAAGCACAAAGTTTTGAAGAGCATAGTACTATGGCGCACTAAAATAGGCAGAGCTGCTGTTCTTGCAATTCCACCTAGAATTGTAAGTTCTTGTTTCTCATTTGGTAAAGTGTGCAATTTTAAGTACCGAAAGACTGCATATTTATTGCTTCTATTTTTTCTCATTGCAGGTTTCATTGAGAAGGGATTGCCTGGATATAAGAGAGCAAGACTATTATGAATCATTATACAACCCAGGAAGTGAGAAATTTTTCTTCTTGTTATCAACCCGAGCTGGAGGTCTCGGCATTAATCTTGCCACTGCTGATGTTGTCATTCTGTATGATAGTGACTGGTAAGTATTTCAAACGGTTGTGGATGCGTCCATCTGATTTCCATCTGTAGCATAATTATTTTTCTTGGTGATTGGTGGTTTTACAAAAGGAACCCACAAGTTGACTTGCAGGCTCAGGATCGTGCTCATAGGATAGGTCAAAAGAAAGAAGTTCATGTTTTCCGGTTTTGCACTGAGGTTTGCAATTTTATACTTTATTTTATTGTTCAAGTCATTATTCACTATGAACTTGTTAATATCTCATTGCATCTTGGTAATGATACAGTATGCAATTGAGGAGAAAGTCATTGAAATGGCTTACAAAAAGCTTGCACTCGATGCCCTGGTGATTCAGCAAGGGCAATTGGCTGAGCAGAAGAGTAAGGATTTTCAGGATTTGTTGTTTATTTGCTGCGAGATGTATGCATTGTCTAATATGGTTCCATTGGTTTATATGTGCAGCGGTGAATAAAGATGAGTTGCTACAAATGGTTAGGTTTGGGGCTGAAATGGTTTTCGGTTCCAAGGATAGTACAATTACAGATGAGGATATTGATAGAATTATTGCTAAAGGAGAGGAGGCAACAGCTGAGCTTGATGCCAAGATGAAGAAATTTACTGAAGATGCTATCAAATTTAAGATGGATGACAGTATGTAACCTATGAATTTAAGCCCTACCTTCGAAAGTTTTTGCATCTTGTTGAGGAATTTGATATTGCTTGTTCACTTATCTGCTATTTGTTTGCTTGGAGTTGCTAATACTAATATTTTCTTTTTGTAGCCGCTGAGTTATATGATTTCGATGATGAGAAGGTAAAAAAGACATTTTATTTTGTGTTAGACAACTATGACTGGCTTCCTTTTTTTAATTGCTTTGCATCAACCTAACCCCAATTTATTTAACTAACATCGGCATACCTTTTTTCTTGTGTTTAAAGGATGAAAACAAATTTGATTTAAAAAAAATTGTGAGCGACAACTGGATTGAACCTCCAAAAAGAGAGCGAAAGCACAAGTAAGCATTACTTTTTACCTTTTATCCATCCAGATTTATTCATCATAGTTTTAATAATATGATATATATTGAGTATTTTTTTGGTGGGGACTTCTTACTCATAGCTACTCAGAGTTTGAATACTTCAAGCAAACATTGCGCCAAGGTGGTCCTGCTAAACCAAAGGAGCCCCGTATTCCTAGAATGCCCCAGTTGTAAGTTTCTAAGACTTTTATTTTCTTTTTAACTTATTTCTTTTATTATGACTGATAGTTTTAACTGCATGATTTCCAGTTTTTCAACTCACAAAGGCTAAATGAGCTGTATGAAAAGGAAGTGCGCTATCTCATGGTAGGTGTAGGGAAAATGAATAGCTCATTTTTGTTTTTTAGGTTTATCTCAATATATAGGGATTATTTGGTCCTCGTTATTATTTATAAAATTTTAGCAAACACATCAGAAGAATCAAGTACAGGACTCAATAGATGTTGATGAACCAGAAGGTAATTAGTATTCTCCAGAGTATGGTCTTTTGACTCCTTTTCCTTTTGACATGTATTTTGTTAATTTTAAATTTTAATTTATGTTGTATTGAATTATTTAGAGGTGGGAGATCCATTGACTGTTGAAGAGTTGGAAGAAAAGGAACGCCTGCTAGAGGAGGTGAGCATTTTTATTTTTATTTTTTTGAGAAAAAGAACAAATTAGGCTTTCATATGAACTTGTTATTTGGTTGATATAGGGATTTTCATCATGGAGCCGGAGGGATTTTAATACTTTCATTAGGGCTGTGAAAAGTATGGGCGAAATGATATAAAAAATATTGCTTCTGAGATGGAAGGAAAAACTAAGGAGGAAGTAGAAAGATATGTAAAGGTCTTCAAAGAAAGATATAAGGAATTAAATGGTACGTTACAACCATTGTGACTATGATAGTCTTTTACAGTACTTTTTGAGAATGGAATCAAAATACTTAGCTGAATCCGAATGAGTGTTTATATCTGTAAGTTTGCATTAGTCTTTTTAAATAAAATTAACGTGCTTGTTTCATTAGTGTTGTGTTGAGTTAAAATGCTTCACATTTTTGTGTTGGTTTGTTTTAATATGTGTGTGTTGATTTATCAACTGTAGCGTGAAATCGTGTCTCATTAAAATGTTTTAAGGTCCTACCTAATTTGTGCATTTTGAATCATCGTGTGAAGACTATGATAGAATTATTAAAAACATTGAGAGTGGGAAGGCTAGAATTTCTCGGAAAGATGAGATCATGAAGGCCATTGGGAAGAAGTTGGATCGCTACAAGAATCCATGGCTAGAGTTGAAGATACAGTATGGACAAAACAAAGGGAAGCTATACAATGAAGAATGTGACAGATTCATGGTATGGTAATTTTTCCTCTCAAATAATTATTTGAATTTTTTATGTCTAGCTCCACTTGTATTCCCTGGTTTTTAAGACAGGGTTTTTTTACTGTGTTTAAAAATTTGCAGATATGTATGGTTCACAAACTTGGCTATGGGAACTGGGATGAGTTGAAGGCAACATTTCGAACATCACCCTTGTTTCGTTTTGATTGGTTTGTCAATTCTCGCACAACTCAGGAGCTTGCGAGGAGGTGTGACACTCTCATTCGGCTGGTAGAAAAGGAAAACCAAGAATATGATGAGAGGGAGAGACAAGCACGCAAAGTAGTGCAGGTGGGAAATGTAGAAAACAGTGAATAATGATAAAAAGAGGGGGGGGGGGGTAGGTATCGCTTTCTTGAAAAAATGCTGCCTAAAGTGACAAATAGATAGCGCTTCCTTGAGAAAGCGCTATATATTACAAACTTAGGACAACGCTTCCTTGAGAAAGCGCTGTCTAAAGTATGTAATAGATTGTCTTATTACCAACTTTAGACAGCGCTTTCTCAAGGAAGCGCTACCTATTCCTACTTTCAATAGCGTTTTTTAAGCGCTATTGAATCACTCCCACCTTCAGTAGCGGGTGAATAGATAGCGCTTTGAAGTGCTACTAAAGGCCAAAAAAAAGTGCTATTGAGACCCTTTTCTGTAGTAGTGATTCCTAGCAGATTTGTCATTGACCGGAATGAGATCTAGAACTTTCACCCAAAATCGAATCTGCTAATTCCCACAAGATCTACTATCGAAACCAGATTCTTGAACCAGATATAGAACTCTTATCGTCTTGCTTTTGGAGTTAGTTTCATGGAAAATCCATCAGTGCGTTTAGGCATCTGAAACAAAGGGCGCGACAATGCGTCATGCTTGCAGATTCTAGGAGGCCACGCTAACCTAGGTGAGGTTACACGATGATGAAGATGGTCTCGTTCATGCCATGGTGGTGTGGTAGATTTGATGAGGAAGATAGGACAATGGCAAGGTTGGTCTCCTTCAAATGTGTCTAGGCATCCGGGGCAAAGGTCATAATAGTGCATCACACTCGCACAAGACGGAGACTAGGAGGTCATGCTAGCCTAGGTGAGGTTGTGGCTAGAGGACATGATGGTGGAGATGGTCTCATTCTTCAAATGGTGGTGTGTCAGATTTCATGAGGAAGAGAGGAACAATGGCAAGGTTTGTCTCTTTCAATGCCTCTAGGCATCTAGAGTGAAGGGCACAATAGTTCATCACACTTTTGGAGACCAGGTCACGTTGACCTAGGTGAGGTTATGGCCAGAGAACGTGATAATGGAGATGGTCTCGTTCTTGTAGTGGTGGTGTGGCAGATTTGGTGAAGAAGAAAAGAATGATGGTAAGGTTGGTCATGCTGGTGCTATGGGTTGCAAATTTGATGAGGAAGAGAGAAGGAACAATAACATCTTACTAGTCTGAGAGCTCATGGCGATGATATGGTGGTTTAAATTCATTAGGAAGGTATGACAATAGGTGGTGGTTGTTTTAGCTATTTAATGGTGGTTTTGTTCATTGAGAAGGCATTTGGGGATGGTTAAACCCGTGTTGCTCAAGATATGGTGGTGAAGGTAGGGGTGGTGGTGACGGTGAAGACTGGGGGAGTGTTGAGCAACTTTGGGTGCAGGGATGAGAGGGAAGGTAGAAAAAGCGAGGTGCTATCAAATATGGGATCATTTTGTAAATATATATAAAAATGAGATAAACTTTTAACAATCGATAAAATCAGTATGAATATATGATAGTCATATACGGGATCAAAACTCAAGGATTAATAGTTTTGTTTGTTTATGGGTGCCCAAATTCATAATCGAGCATCTTTAGTTATGAAGTAAGGTTTGGAAGATGGGGGGAAAGCAGAGTGAGTCCAAGGTTTTGAACATAAGGATTAGTATAATTCGAGTTATTGTGTTTGAATTCCAAAATCTAGCAATAAGGCATATGAGAACTTTGTTCTTGGTACGAAAAAAAGGATGGGGAGGAATTGACTAAATGGATTGGAACTTATGTCATGGTGTGCAATTGGTGTGAGGGTATTAGTGTTCTAAAATTACAATCATTTATTTGAATATCAAATTTTGAATATCTTATTAGATATTGTTGTATATATTTATCTTTATCTTTTATTTATTTTTATTTTCCTTTTATATATACATTTAAAAATATATTTAAAAAGTAAAGAAATATTATAGGATATCCCTATTTTTTATATTGAAGAAAAGTTTCCCTAATCTTACATATCTGAATTATTTGTAAAGGTTGTAAGAGAAGAGTAACGAAGGACCGAAGAAGTGAACGTTTGGAGTTGGAGATCAAAGATTTGTGTAGTTCAAGCAAGGGTGAGTTCCAAATCTGGATATTTAGATAATTTTCATGTTAATTCTTGTCAGAAATTTGGTGAAGATGAATGAATTTCGGGACTGCAACTCAGGGGTTGACTTAGTTTCAATGAGAGGCTATCTGAGATTATTTTCAAAACTATTCTTTATATACTCATTCAATTGTTATATTAACGTAACATTAATGTAACTTACTATTATTTATGGGTGCTCTAAGACTATGTTTTATGTAGAATTCTTTAGAAGCGTTCTAGATAATTTTGTTTTTCATTTTCTACGTAATCTTACTAACTTATCGGGTTTTCTTTATTATATTTTTTATTTATTGTTTATAGTTCCTCCTGTACCAATTTTTACAAGCCTCTAATATCTTTGTGCACCTTTACTCTTGTAATTAACTTTTTGGAATATTATGGAGCAAGTTGTTCAAATTTTGAGAACGGAACGTGCAGCAAATCAAGATGTGAACCAGGGACTAACTGTGGAAGAAATTATCAACCGCATTAAACGTGAAAACTTCGAGCTCGTTGGTGAAGAGACAACAGAAAACGAAGAAAAATGTGTGGTTTACCAAGTGAGGCTTGCAACGCTGTTTGCATATTTTATTTGGTTCTTCGAGCACTTGATATCGTTGAGGACGATACTAGTATAGCTACAGAAGTCAAGGTACCAGTACTAATAGATTTTCATCGCCACATATATGATCGTGATTGGCACTTTCCATGTGACACGAAGGAGTACAAAGTTATATTGGACCAGCTTCATCACGTTTCTGCTTTTCTGGAACTTGGATTGTCCTATCAGGAAGCAATTGAGGATATTACCAAAAGGATAGATGTTGTGAGTGACCAAATTTATTTGCAAGGAGGTAGAAATAGTCGATACTACGATGAATATTGTCACTACGTGCAGGGACTTGTTAGGCTAGGTTTATCAAAGCTTTTCTACTCCTGGTTTGGAAGGATATTACTTCAGAAAACAAAATTCAGATTATCTCGGAAGAGATGCTGCATGAGTATGTTAACAAACTTGAGGATATGAAATATGTGGAGAACTCCATCAAGGCAGTGCAATGCTTAAATGACATGGTCACCAATGCATTGCATTGCCTTGATGGAGTTCTCCTCATATTTCATATCCTCAAGTTTGTTAACATATTTACTCCAGATCTGCCGAGGCCAAAACATGCCTGACTTGGGTATCTCATTGATATCTTCTAGACAATCTCGAATAATGTTTGTTTTCTGGAGAAACAAGCCCATTGAATTGGAAAGGTATCTGGAGCCGGATCTTCCAAACCAGAGGAGTGGAAAAGCTTTGATAAACCTAGCCCAACAAGTCCTGCCACGCAGTGACAATATTCATCGTAGTCATCGACTGTTTCTACCTCCTTGCAAATAAATTTGTCCATTCCAGCACCCATCCTTTTGGTAATATCCTTAATTGCTTCCTGGTAGGTCAATCCAAGTTCCAGAAAAGCAGAAACATGATGAAACTGGTCCATTAGAACTTTGTACTCCTTCGTGCCAAATGCAAAGTGCCAATCACGATCATATATGTGGCGATGAAAATCTATTAGTACTGGTACCTTGACTTCTGTAGCTATACTTGTATCGTCCTCAACGGTATCAAGTGCTCGAAGAACCAATTAAAATATGCAAACAGCGTTGCAAGCCTCACCTTGGCAAACTACACATTTTTCTTCATTTTCTGATGTCTCTTCACCAACGAGCTCGAAGTTTTCACGTTTAATGTGGTTGAGAATTTCTTACACAGTTAGTCCCTAGTTCACATCTTGATTTGCTGCACGTTCCGTACTCAAAATTTGAACAACTTGCTGCACAATATTCCAAAAAGTTAATTATAAGAATAAAGGCTCACAAAGATATTAGAGGCTTCTAAAAATTGGTAGCAGGAGGAACTATAAACAATAAATAAAAAATATAATAAAGAAAAACCAATAAGTTAGTAACATTACGTAGAAAATGAAAAACAAAATTATGTAGAAAGCTTCTAAAGAATTCTACATTAAACTTAGTCTTAGAGCACCCATAAATAATAGTTAGTTACATTAATGTTACGTTAATGTAACAATTGAATGAGTATATAAAGAATAGTTTTGAAAATAATCTCGTATAGTCTCTCATTGAAACTAAGTCAACCCCCGAGTTGTCGTCCCGAAATCCACTCATCCTCACCAATTTTCCTGACAAGAATTAACATGAAAATTATCTTAATAGCCAGATTTTGGAACTCACCCTTGCTTGAACTACACAAAACTTTGATCTCCAACTCCAAACGCTCACTTATTCGGTCCTTCGCTCCTCTTCTCTTACAACCTTTACAAATAATTCAGATATGTAAGAATAGGGAAACTTTTCTTCAATATAAAAAAGTGGGATATCCTATAATATTTCTTTACTTTTTAAATATACTTTAAAATGTATATATAAAAGGAAAATAAAAATAAATAAAAGATAAATATAAATATATACAACAATATCTAATAAGTTATTCAAAATTTGATATTCAAATAAATGATTGTAATTTTAGAACACCGATACCCTCACACCAACTGTACACCATGACATAAGTTCTAATCCATTTAGTCAATTCCTCCCCATCCTTTTTTTTCCTACCAAGAACAAAGTTCTCATATGCCTTCTTGATAATCCTTATGTTCAAAACCTTGGACTCACCCTCACTTTCCCCTCATTTGCCAAACATTACTTCATAACTAAAGATGCTCGATTTTGAATTTGGGCACCCATAAACAAACAAAACTATTAATCTTTGAGTTTTGATCCCGTGATATGACTATCCTATATTCATACTGATTTTATCGTCTGTTAAAAGTTTATCTCATTTTTATATATATTTACAAAATGATCCCATATTTGATAACACCTCGCTTTTTCTCCCTTCCCTCTCATCCCTACATCCAAAGTTGCTCAACACTCCCCCAGTCTTCACCATCACCACCACCCCTAGCTTCACCACCATATCTTGAGCAACGCGGGTTTAACCATCCCCAAATGCCTTCTCAATGAACAAAACCACCATTAAATAGCCTAAAACAACCACCACCTATCGTCATACCTTCCTAATGAAATTAAACCACCATATCATCGCCATGATCTCTCAGACTAGTAAGATGTTATTGTTCCTTCATTCTACCTCACCAAATTTGCAACCCATAGCACCACCATGACCAACCTTACCATCATTCTTTTCTTCTTCACAAAATATGCCACACCACCACTTGCAAGAACGAGACCATCTCCATCATCATGTTCTCTCGGCCATAACCTCACCTAGGTCAACGTGACTTGGTCTCCACAAGTGTGATGAACTATCGTGCCCTTCGCTCTAGATGCCTAGAGGCATTGAAAGAGACAAACCTTGCCATTGTTCCTCTCTTCCTCATGAAATTTGACACACCACCATTTGAAGAATGAGACCATCTCCACCATCATATCCTCTAGCCACAACCACACCTAGGCCAGCATGACCTCCTAGTCTCCGTCTGACGCGAGCGTGGTGCTTTGTCATGACCTTCGCCCCGATGCCTAGACAAACCGAAGGAGATCAACTTGCCATTGTTCCTATCTTCCTCGTCAAATCTACCGCACCACCATGGAATAAACGAGACCATCTCCATCATCGTGTAACCTCACCTAGGTTAGCGTGGCCTCCTAGTATCTCCAAGCATGATGCATTGTCGTGCCCTTTGCTTCGATGCCTAAACCCACTTATGGATTTTCCATGAAACAAACTCCAAAAGCAAGACGATTAGAGTTCTATATCTGATTCACGAATCTGGTTTCGATAGTAGATCTTGTGGGAATTAGCAGATTCGATTTTACGTGAAAGTTCTAGATCTTATTCCTGGTCAATGACAAATCTGCTAGGAATTCACGATTCTGGATCTGGTTCGACAATCTACAAATAGTTTGATCTTATTCTAATCGATGATAGATCTGCTAGCAGTTCTCGATTATGGATCTGGTTTTGATTGTATCTCGTACTAATAATTTGCAGATCGATTAGTGTTTCAACGACTTGATTTGATGGTGGTTTGAGGAAACAATGACGGATCGGACCCATGATGACTTGGTTGATGGGAAAAGAGGTATAGGGTAGGAATGGTATGAAATTCATGTGGGGGATTATCTGTAAAATTGAACTTTTACAGTTCAACCCGTATCGCAAATTTCAAATTCAATCTCAACCATTGCTCAAAAATATGCAAAATCATTGGTTCTGGTTCAAGGTGCATTAAAACACCCAATATCTTCAAGATGTAGCATACATGCACATCTAATTTACTCTTAATTTTAATTTTGACAAAAGAAAAAATTGAGTACATAATCGATAATAAAACATAAACTTTTAGAAGAAAATGGTTGAGATTATTAGATCCGATTGATCTCCTAACAAATTAAGTTGATAGGGAAAAATGATATCAAACTTTGAACAAGAAAGGGTAAAACAATACATGAACACATCAAAAATCTAATTTTGAAAAACATTCAATAAAATCGGTGATCATAAAACGAAGCAATTTTCATCCAATGAAAGATTAATAAAAAGGTATACCTAGCAGATCTTAGTAGCTATGAGGATCGGTGTGCGCGGGGCAACAAAGTTGGTACCTTTGCTTCAGTTGCTCACTCAGTTCTCTCTCAAAACCTCACACTCTTCCAATGTGTATCCATGAATAATGAAACAAAACCTTTCATTGTTTTAAAGACTGAATTGAGATGGTTGTATATATAGGCAGGAATGAATTTGTGTTTTAGATGCAAAAATTTCTTTTAGGAAAGAGGATATAGAAGTTCCATTTTCTGGAATTTTCTTACATTTATTTATGGTAGCTCTTACAGATTAAAAAAAAGTGCCAAGGGGTGCTATTGACAAATTGTATGAGAAGAGTGTGAGATGCTCTTTTATTGCAATATCAGTGTGATCTCTTTGCCCAAGGCCACCACCCTTTTTTTCCTGGAATGGAAACAAGAACTTATAAGCGTTTTTCCTTATATTCTTGCATACTTCCTTCACACTTATAGCTGGTTGTCAGTCTTAGACGTTTAGTTTCAATTTCAAAATTTCTGAAAATCCTTTAATTTTAAAAACCTTCATATTTTGGGAAAATAAAATGAGAAGGAAAAGTGGATTTTCACATTTTTCTTTTTCTCTTTCTGGATGTTATATGAATTAAAAATGCTTCTAATTTTCTCTATTTTTTTAAATCACCTCTTTTAATTTTTTTGCTTTGTTTTTCTTTGTAACGGTCATACGAGCATTGATTTTGTTTACTATGCATTCAATTCTTTTGCCTTTTTCTCAATTTTTAATTTGAAGGTTATGTGAGACACCCCGTTGTGTCCCTTTGTGTCATTAAATTAAAACCTTATTAAATAATTATTTAATCGCGCTCTTAACGTTAAACGTGTATTCTGAAACACGTAAAAATTAATACTTTTATGCTAATCATATAACTTCTGCAAAATTAATATGCAACAACGTTATAATAAATAAATACATACATGCTTATTCATTACATTGCCAAGACACTGTTAAGGGTATCCTGTCAGTAGGATCCTTAGCAGGCATCTTAAAACAACAATTAATAGCGGAAACAAAATGTTTTATAAGACTCACTGGCTCCAGACACTAAACTACATTGCTGAAAACCACATCTCGTCTTCTCGCATCCAGTTCATACTGAGTTCCATCCAATGCCTCAGCATCAAGCTCAGCCACAGGGTCTTCTAGTATGTTCCCATAAAAAGACATAATACAACACACAGAAAGATATAGGGGATAAGAAACAGTTCTATCTTCAAAAAGTGGAAAAGAGAAATAGTAAATTATACAATAATTGTCACAGACATAACATGATCCAACACCTAACTAACAAAGCATCCTCAATTTAATACATCTTCCTCTACCCAAAACTCGTACAACTAGACTTTCATACTGACGTGGCCACCACTGATTTCTTTCACGTATTCCTCTCGGGAAATGTAGTCAATTGGTCAAGCGACAGGTTCCAAATTCCCGGTGCACATTCTCTTCCATGGTGAGAATGCTCATGCTAAGCATGACACAATAGCTGCACAATGCTCCCGGTGCACACCCCGTACTCTCTCGGGGGTTTATAATAAACGGTCTAGCGAGAACTCTTGACCTCATGTATTGTATTACCAATACACGGTTGTGATAAACAATACCGACCTTGTGTATTATATTACCAATACACGTGAATCTCATCAACCCATTTTAACAACATCCTAGTGCCTCAACCTTCCACTAGAACTCAACACATATTTTAGGTCACCATACCGCATTAAAATACATCATCTAGGCTAGGCACCTCTGAGTCACCATTATTCTCACACCCACAACAAACAACTGTCTCTTGAAGTGTACCAATTACCATAGTTTGTATGTAGTTAATTTATAATAAACGCATCATGTACTAGCTATAGTGTACTTTTGACTGATATATGTTTTGACATGAAATCTATAATATATCATATGTAGCTTTTTGGTTTCTAATTATCTTTGTTGTTTGAATATAATTGAATATATTTATTGTTTGTAATCTTTTAATTTAGTGTGTTTTGGTTGTACAAAAGTGATTGTATTGAGAATATTTAGATTCTGTATTGATCTGGATTACTAGATTACTGAAACATGGGAAAGGATTTTCACGACTGTAAAGGGGAGTTTTTTTTTATAAAAACTTTCCAAATCAGTTTCTGAAAAAGCGATATGATAACCCAACATTTCACATTGGTTTCTTAAAAACTGATGTGGTAACCCCATTTGACACATCAGCTTATTTTAAAACCGATGTGAATTAATAGGTTATAACATCGGTTTTTAAAATAACCGATGAGGAAAGTGGGGTTACCACATCGATTTTAAAAAACCGATGTGAAAAGTGTTGGACATGATCTATTGTCTTGCTAAAATAGAATTTTGACATCGGTTTTAAACGGATGTGAAAAGAATGGCAATAAACCACATCGTCCGTTTCAACATCGGTTTGAAAACCGATGTGAAAAAAAAAAAAAAAAAACCAATGTGAAATCCCTTTTACGCCTAGTGTGGCATCTTGCATGGATCTTGTCTAAGGAGAGGAGATCAAAGTGTGAGAGCAAACTATCCTCTTCCCGGAGCATATGAGAAGTGTATCATATCGCTTAATGGCAGGGCAATATGTATAGACTCCGGATGAGGGCATGAACTTCTCAACGAGCTTCTAAGTGAATGACCCCACCCATCATGTGTCGCTCAATACTATTTCATCATATTGCTAAAATACTACAATGTCAGCAATTGATCATAATTAATATTTATTAAGAATAATTAAGTAATAATTGATTAATGTAATTCACATAATAGATTATCCTCCAAGTGGTCGTGTGAATCTTAAGCTTTGTTGATTGGTCTTAATTGGACCATAATTTGTATTAGCATTTGCTTAAAAATGAACTAGGAATATTTCGTATGGCACTGACCACATGGAGGATAAGCTGGGCAAAGTGATCAATGGGCCGAGAGGCGTTGGTAAAAAAAATGTTTGGAAATAAAAATGTTTTCCCCTTTTTTAATAAAACTTTTAAAAATTTGTTGTTCATACATGCAGGCAATAACTTAGAATTGTCACACTAAAGCGAGAGAGATATGAAAACCATAAACTTATCTAATTTTTAAATTGTAGATGAGAAAAGTCTAGTAAGTTAACTACTTATGGGGTGTAACCAATATTTATGTTAAGCCTCATAATACATTGAAGTAATATTTCTAGTTTTTAAAAAATCAATCTGATAACAATATATATATATATATATATATATATATATATATATATATATGTATGTATGTAACAATCTTATGGATGTTTATCCCTTTGCACTTCCAAATTAATTATGAAGTGCCTGCATTGATTTTGCTTTGATTCCTTTATTAAAGATATACTAAGTTTTTTTGTTTTAATTATGGATTAAAGTAATATGCATTGTCGATGTAAGAAGCTCTACACTAACATCTACTAACATTTTGACATATGTATTTTTATTTTAATAACTAAGAGAGATAAACAACAACAATAACAATTTGCCCAGATCTCATTCAATGTCAGTGTAAAACTCATTTACTCTGACAATGCATAAAAATTAAACTCTTTAATGATTGATTTCGGTACTTATTTTCCATAAACATTTTCCCTAGCTGACAACATACATGCATAACTTTCAATTCAAAAATTGAGAAAAAAGGGACAATGGATCTTAACGGGAAACTATAAAGAACTAGAAAACTTAAAAAAAAAAAAAAACACACACACACACACAAATATATATATATATATATATATATATATATATATATATATATATGAAAGAAGATTTTCTCATAATTTATTGATAATAGTAGAGATTTGTCATACATAAATATTATTCTCTGTACAGATTTTCCATGATAAATACTTTTCCTCTATTGTATCACAAAAAAGATATATTTCATTCCTATCTCTATGCAACTACTACAAAATTTGACAATGTACATATTTGCATTTAATCTTTTTTATTTGCATTAACTTCAAGTCAATAAATATCTACTGCAATATTGAGAATATCCAATATGTATAGTTGTATACACATAACCTGCAATATTAAAAATTCTTAAATATTGATAGTAATCCTAATGTCTATAAATAAGAAATTCACTCCCTCATTTCCTCTCCTTTGCGCCAGCCCTTCCCCCATCACACTTAATCATTTTCTTCATCTTCTTCTTCTCTTCACTTATATTTCTCCGAGAACACCAAGAACACCATATTGGATTTGTGAAGAACATCATCAATTCTTGCCATTTCTTCCAAGATTCTAGAGGTAAAACCTCTTCTCCTTAATCACCTAAGTCTTCTCCTTCATTTATTTTGTAAGATCAAGCCATGATCATCAAGTTTTCATAAATTTCCATTCCTAGATCTAGAACTTCAAATAATTCTAGAAAATTGTAGAAAAATCCTTTTAATGTGAAACCAATTTCTATGATCTAGTGATGTCTTTTACTTTCATTATCCAAGAGCATGTAATCAGAAACATTTTCCTTCCCTATTTTCTCAAAGTGGCCAAATCTCAACCAACGGAGGGTTTGATGATTTTTTTCATTTTTGAAATCTAATGCTTGATTTGAGCTCTCTAGTACCTATATGATCCAACTAAATTTCCTAGCCTATTTTTCTAATATGGGTCGAAACCCTAACCTTTGGTGTTAGAGGATTTTGTTTCCATTCTTTTTGTTATGATCATTGGTTTTATAATTATAAATGCTTAAGGATCATTGATCAAAGAGTTTGTGAAGTTTTGAAATCCCTAGCCTTATTTTGGGTTGTCATAGCCGAACCTAGCCTTTTGGTGGTTAAGGATGAATTTTGTTTGATTAATTCATTCTTATGTTGATTGGTTGAAGGTTGATTTAATAATCGTAGTGTCATGACGAGGAGCGGAAAGTTCGTGTTTCTGGAGATAAGCTCGGGTGGGGAAAGAATCAACCTATCGTTAGAATCGATCAAGAGTAGATTATATGATAATTGTGTAGGGCTACCTAAACCCTACTAGTAGTCGAGTAACATTTTGACATATGTATTTTTATTTTAATAACTAAGAGAGATAAACAACAACAATAAAGTTTTGTCCAGGATCTCATCAATGTCGATGTAAAACTCATTTACACCGATAATGCATAAAAATTAAACTATTTAATTATTGATTTGGTACTTATTTACCATTAGCGGCTTTCCCATGATTGTATATCATGAAAATAAATTAATATTCAATCCTCTCTTTGCACTTATAGCCAACTCAATCAACATTTTCCCTAGCTGACAACATACATTCATAACTTTCAATTCAAAAATTGAGAAAAAAAAGGGACAAAGGATCTTAACGGAAACTATAAAGAACAAGAAAATTATATATATATATATATATATATATATATATATATATATATATATATATATATGTTGTTTTGGTTCGAAGTCTTTCCTATATAGAAGCAAAGGTTGAACAAAATATAGAGTTGCTTTCTTTGTTATGTGGGCTTATAATGACTTTGTGATTTTTAAAGTTTGTTAAATCAGTTATAACTGATTTGGTGATAACCCTCCCTCCAAGGCTCAGTCAAAAGGACCCAAAGACCCTACACATCTATATATACAGATGATTCTTCCGTAACAGATTAGAGAGAGAGTGTGTGCACATATATTGTATAGGCTGCAAATAATACACAGCTTGAAATATGAGTGTATAGCATTTTAGGAGTGTGAGGATCACTATCTTGTACCTTGATCAATTCATAGTGAAGCTTTTTTGCTTACGCGGTGGGGTGGATGTAGCCACATCTTGGTGAACCACCCACATTATATCTTGGTGTCTTTGTGTATGTGTGTGATCTTAGATTGCTTAGCATTTTCATTTTGCCTTAGTGTTCTTGGTTTATGCTCAACAAACTGTATCGAGCTGGACTAGATCAATCTTTCCGCATCCGAAATCGGGAATCGAGTTACTCGAGGTTCGGGTGATCAAGATTCAACCAAGAACATGGCTAGCACAATCAAGATTGAGAAATTCAATGGAAGAAATAGCTTTAATCTCCGGAGCATCAAGATGCGCTGCCCGCCTCAATGATCAGGGGCATGGGCTCCTCTATCAGTCAATCAGAAAAAAGTCGCAAAAGAAGTCACTTTACAATAAGAGGAAAAAGCTCATTCTCTAATTCTTCTTTCTGCCGTAGGATGAAGTTCTCTATGAGATTATGAAGATACAATCGATGCGGGTCTATGGATGAAACTTGAAAAACTATACATGACAAAGTCCTTGTGCAACAAGCTACTCTTTGAAGAGACGCTTATTTGGCTTACGATGAAAGAAGGTACAAATGGAAAGATCATCTTAATGAACTAATCCTTATCTTATTAGAATTGCGTGACATTGATGTCAAGATGGATGATGAGGATCTTGCCATGATTCCCGTTAGATTCTTTACCATCATCATTTGAAAACTTTGTTAGTTCATTTTAGTGTTGGTAGAGATAGCTTAACTATGGAAGAAGTCAAAGCAAATTTGTACTCTAGAGAACTTAGACTAAAGGCATCTACAAGTGGTGAGGACAATTCTGCAGCTAGCTTGGTAGTGTCCAAACCTCGCCAAAACTCAAAACAAGAAAAGGGTAAAGGGGAAGCAAAAGGCCAAAGTAAATCGAAAGATATATGCAACTACCAAAGAACCGAGTCATTGGAAGAAAAGATTGCCCCAAGAAAGAAAAAAGGAATCGGTTGCACCAATGTACAAAATGATTCAACATATGATTCTCGAGCTAGTACTCTCCATTGTTGATGCACACCAACAACAATCCGATCAGTGGGTTCTAGACTCAGCTGTTCCCTATCACATGTGTCCTCATTGAGCCTGGTTTGTGACATATGATGAGAAGTCGGTGGAAATGTGCTAATCGGAAACAATGTTCCCGCAAGACAATTGGTAGTGGTTCTATTCAAATCAAAATGCATGATGATGTTGTGAGAACCTTAACCAATGTAAGGCATGTTCCATAATTGAAAAAGAAACCTCATTTAGTAGGGGCAATGGACTCAAAAGGCTACACTTGCAGTATTAAAGGTGGAGTGATGAAAATCAAGAAGAATTGTAAAACAGTGGTCATGCAGGAACTAAGCAAGGAAATCTTTTACATTCTTCAAGGCTCCACAATGACGGCTCGGTTTCAAAGACTTCTCAAGTTGAAAATAAAGTTTCGATGAAAATTCCTTGTGGCATATGAGGCTGGGGCACATGAGTGAAAAGGGACTACAGGTACTCAAGTAAGCAAGGACTTCTTGGAAGTCGAAAATTGAATTCCTCAAGTTCTGTGAACATTGTGTATTTAGTAAACAACATAGGTCAAGTTTTCCAAAAGCTATGCACACCACCAAAGCCACATTGGACTACATCCATTCAAATTGTTGGGGACCCTCCAAGGTTCCATCCTTAGGAGGAGCAAGATATTTCCTCTCCATCATTGATGATTACTCAAGAATGACATGGGTTTTCATGATGAAGCAGTGTCGAAGCTTTCAAAAAACTTTAAGCATTGGAAGATTCTCGATAGAAAACCAAGTAGGAAGGAAAGTCAAGAGACTCATAAGCGATAATGGTTTGGAGTTTTGCTCGGAATAATTCAAAGAGTTCCGCAAAAAGAAGGCATAGCCAAGCAATACCATCAGTGAGGACCACTCCTCGGCAGAATGGTGTAATCGAAAGAATGAATAGAACCCTGCTGGGAAAGAGCCGGATGCATGTTGTCAAACTCAAGCCTTGGCAGAAATTTCAGGGGCGGCGGCTCTACTCGTATGTTTCCTAGTCAATGATCTCCATCCACTGACCATTGACTTGAAAACCCAATTGAGGTATGGACTAATAAACAAGTTGATTATTCAATGTTAAAAGTCTTTGGATGTCATGCATATTATCATGTAAATGAGGGCAAATTAGAACCTAGATCCAAAAGAGCAACCTTTGTAGGATATGGGGATGGAATCAAGGGTTTAGTAATATGGTCACCATCGAAAGAAAGGTGATCATGAGTAGAGATGTCATCTTTGATGAAATCTCACTAGTTCATGGCAAAACCGAATCGGAAGATCCAAACAAGATCAATACTATTCCCTAACAGTGCAGGATGGATCTCAAAACCAGAAATCAAAATCAACATGAGGAATTTACTAGCAATACAGACCGATCAAACGAGTTCAAATTATTCCTAGACAAATTGAACCAAGAAACAACTAGAAAATCTCCCAGGAACATAAAACCTCCCGAAAGATATGGTTTTGAAGATATGGTGTCCTATGACCTGCATATAGCGGAAGATATTGATTCCGAGGAACCATCCAACTATCGGGAAGCCATCACTTTAATCAAACACAAAGAAAGGATCACCGACATGTATGAAGAAATGGAATCTCTGCGCAGAAAATTGAGACTGGCAATGGTTAAATTACCCGAAGGCAGAAAAATGGTCGGATGTAAATGGATATTCAAGAAGAAGCCTGGAATTTCATGTAATGATGCATCAGATACAAGGCAAGGCTTGTGGCTAAAGCTGTCATGAAAAGAGGTTGACTACAATGAAATATTCTCTCCAATAGTTAGACACACCTCAATTAGAGTTCTCCTTGCTCTTATTAAAAATCTAGATAATGGAATTAGAACAACTCGATGTAAAAACAACCTTTTACATGGAGAAATGGAAGAGGACATTTTTATGAAACAACAGAAGGATTTCAGGTACAAGGGAAAGGAAGAACTAGTTTGCAAATTGAAGAGATCTCTCTATGGATTGAAACAATATCCTAGACAATGGTGATAAGAGATTTGATCAATTCATGATCTCTCATGGATACAATAGGAGCCCTTATGATTCCTGTGTTTATCATAGCAAGGTGGAGGACAACCTCCTATATCTATCTCATCGCTCTATGTGGATGATATGCTATAAAGCATCCAAGAATAAAACAAATCCTCGCTAAAGTCTCTCCTCGGTTCCGAGTTTGAAATGAAAGACATGGGAGCTTCGCAAAGATCTTAGGCATGGAAATCTACAGGACAAATCGAATAAGTTGTTCTTATGTCAAAAGGACTACATTCATAAAATTCTAAACAGATTTGGAATGTCAACTGCTAAACCATGTGTACTCCTTTGACAAACCACCATTCGAATTTCAAGCTTATACACCTCAATCTGAATCAGAAAAGGAATATATGACTCGGGTTCCATATGCTAGTGTCGTTGGGAGTCTTATGTATGCAATGGTATGCACAAGACCAGGACTTGGCCATGTCATCCAGGGATAGTAGCGGTACATGAGGAGACGAGGAAAGAGCATTGGCAAGTGTCAAAGGGTATTGAGGTATCTTAAAGGCACAATTGACATTGGTCCACTAATGGGAATGACACATCATGTATGTTAGTCGGTTTTTCGGATTCCGATTATCTGCAGATCAAGATGCCAAGATCTATAATAGGTTATGCTTTCACCAGGTTGGAAGGTCTTTGGGTTATTGGAAGGCTACCCCTTCCACCACGTTGCATTATCCACAACAGGAGAGTATATGGCTTTAACAAAAGTAGACAAGGAGAGGGAATCCGCTAAGGGGCTTATCGGTGATCTTGGATTTCCACAAGACAAAGCCATCATATTGTAATTTTGAGTGCTATATGTTTGGCTAGGGACCAAGTTCATCATGAAAGGACTAAACACACAGATGTGAGATACCACTTCATTCGAATAGAGAAAAGAATCAAAATCCCAGAAAATTAACACCAAATAAAACCACGTAAACATGTTCACTAAACCTTTCCCTAGAAGCAATTTCATGCATTGCCTGGATTTGCTTAATGTTGACTACTGGAAATAACATCACTGAAATGGCAGTATAAAGGAGATTTTCAGGTGATACCGAGGAAGGAAAGCTGCAAACCAAGGTGGAGGTTGTTGTTTTTGTTAAGTCTTTCATATATAGAAGCAAGGTTCATAGCAAAATATATAGTTGCTTCTGTTATGAGTTATAACCGACTTTGTGATTCAAACTGTTAAATCAGTTATAACTGATTTGGTGATCTCCCCCTCCAAGCCTCACTCAAAAGGACCAGGCACCCTACACATCTATATATATAGATGATTCTTCTATAACAGATTAGAGAGAGTGTGTGTGCACATATATTGTATATGCTGCAAATAATACATAGTTCCGGAAAACGAGTGTATATCATTTTAAGTGTGAGGATCACTATCTTGTACCTTGATCAATTCATAATGAAGCTTTTTCTCCTTACCTGCCCGTGGTGGATGTATACATCTTCGTGAACCACCCCATTATATCTTGGTGTCTTTGTGTATGTGTGTGATCCTGCATTGCTTAGCATTTTTCATTTTGCCTTAGTGTTCTTGGTTTATGCTCATATATATATATATATATATATATATATATATATATATATAAGAAGATTTTCATAATTTATTGATAAAAGTAGAGATTTTGTCATATATAAATATTATTCCATTCAAATTTACCATGATAAATACTTTTCCTCTATTGTATCACGAAAAAAAAAATAATCCTATCTCTGCAACTACTACATTGACAATGTACATATTTGCATTAATCTTTTATTTGCATTAACTACAAGTCAATAAATATCTACTGCAATATTGAGAATATCCAATATGTATAGTTGTTTACATAAAGTAACACCCTACTTTTTTCCAGTTTATATTTTTTCAATAAAAATATTTTATAATCGTAACCCGCTAGAAAGGTATTTATTTATATTTTTATCTGAGTTCATGGAGATAGATTTTAAGAAATAAAATCATATTCATACTCTATCTCAGTAAGAAGTTTACGAGAAAAATTTGGGTTGAAAATTGAGATGAACCTGCGTATATTCATTGACAATATAATTTTACTTATAGAAAACCTAATTTTTACCGTGAACGAAACAAAGTATGTTTTTATCATGTTTCCAACAAGATAGGCTATTTTCAAAATTTTATAAAAAAAAAAAGATATTAGACGACGTTGGGCATTTTTCGATTAATCGGATAATCAACGAGGCCGAGAATGGATGGAAATATCTAGATATTTATTGAAAATATCTAGATATTTATATTTAACTTAACCATGGTTACTATTAACTATAATTAAGCTTACTTAACCTATGTTGAATTAAGATCAACTATGGTTAATCCAAATAGTCTATAAATAAGCAATTCACTCCTTCATTTCCTCTCCTTGTTGCTCAAATTTTCTCCTTCCCGATCACACTTATTCATTTTCTTCATCTTCTTACTTCTCTTCACTTTTATTTCTCCAAGAACACCAAGAACACCATATTGGATTTGTGAAGAACTTCATCAATTCTTGTCATTTCTTAAGCTTCAAGAGGTAAAACCGAAGTCTTCTCCTTCATTTATTTTGTACGATCAAGCCCCCGATCATCAAGTTTTCATAAATTTTCATTCCTAGATCAAGAACTTCAAATAATTCTAGAAAATTGTAGAAAAATCCATTTAATGAAACCAATTTCTATGATCTTGTGATGTCTTTTGCTTTCATTATCCAAGAGCATGTAATCCAAAACATTTTCCTTCCCTATTTTCTTTAAGTGGCGAATTCACCCAAAGGAGGGTTTGATGATTTTGTTTTTTATTTTTGAAATCTAATGCTTAATTTGAGCTCTCTAGTACCTATATGATCTAAATCCAAGACTTGAATCAACTAAATTTCCTAGCCTATTTTTCAAATATGGGCTGAAACCCTAACCTTTGGTGTTAGAGGATTTTGTTTCAATTCATTTAGTCATGATCATTGGTTTTATAATTATAAATGCTTAAGGATCGTTGATCTAAGAATTTGTGAAGTTTTGAAATCCCTAGCCTTATTTTGGGTTGTCATAGCCGAACCTAGCCTTTTGGTGGTTAAGGATGAATTTTGTTTGATTAATTCATTCTTATGTTGATAGGTTGAATGTTGATTTAATAACCGTAGTGTCGTGACGAGGAGCGGAAATCGACAAGTAGTAGATTATATGATAATTGTGTAGGGTGACCTAAGCCCTACTAGTAGTCGAGTAATCGACAAGACCAAAATCCCATTGGAAACCTTTTCTGTTAAACCAATGGTGATTCGAGGATTGTAGGTTTATCGACATTAGAATGATTTTATCTTATATGAGGTTGATTGAATTTATGATTATTATTGAATTGCTTATGTGATATATTGTGGTGTTGGAATATTGTGCTTAGTGGATTTTAAGCAAAGATATATATGTTGTTCGAGAGATAGTTGTTTGTTGTGGGTGTGAGAATAATGGTGACTCAGAGCTGCCTAACCTAGATGATGTATTTTAATGCGGTATGATGACCTAGAATATGGGTTGAGTTCTAGTTGAAGGTTAAGGCACTAGGATGTTGTTAAAATGGGTTGGTGAGATTCACATGTATTGGTAATATAATACGCAAGGTCGGGTGTTGTTGTTACAAATCGTGTATTGGTAATATAATACACGAGGTCAAGAGTTCTCATAGATCGTTCCACCATAGAAATAGGTTATGCAGCTATAGTGTCATTGAATTTCATTGAGCACCCCGGGAGTGGACGGGGTGTGCAGGAGCATCATGCAGCTATAGTGTCATGCTTAGCATGAGCGTTGCCGCCATGGAAGAGAATGTGCAGGGAATTTGGAACCCGTCACTTGAATAATTGCTGACATTTCCCGAGAGGAATGCGTGATAGAAACCGGTGGCCACGCCGGTATTGAAAGTCTAGTTGTATGAGTTTGGGGTAGAGGATGATACATTAAACTGAGGATGCTTTGTTAGTTAGGTGTTGGATGATGTTATGTCGCGCAACCATTCGTATAATTTACTATTACTCTTTTCCACTTTTTGATGATAGAACCGTTTCTTATCCTCCCAAATCTTTCTGTGTGTTGTATCATGTCTTTTTATGGGAACGTACTAGAAGACCGGTGGATCGGAGCTTGATCTTGGCGTTGGATGGAACTTGTATGAACTGGATGCGAGAAGGCAGATGTGGTTTTCAAGAATGTAGTTTAGTGTCTAGAGAGCCGTGAGTCATATAAGACGTTTTGTTTCCGCTATTAATTGTTGTTTTAAGATGCCCGCTAGAGATCCTACCGAGTCTTGGAAATGAAATGAATAAGCATGTGTGTATTTATTTATTATAATGTTGTTGTGTATTAATTTTGCTGAAGTTATATGATTAGTATACAAGTTTTAATTTTTACGTGTTTGGAATACGTTTAACGTTAAGAGGGCGATTAAATAATTAATTAATAAGGTTTTAATTTAATGACACAAAGAGGCACTACGGGGTGTCTCATAACCTTCAAATTAAAAATTGAGGAAAAGGCAAAGAATTGGAATGCATAGTAAACAAAATCAATGCTCTACGATGGTACAAAGAAAAAACAAAAAAAAATTAAAAGAGGTGATTTAAAAAATAGAGAAAATTAGTAGCATTGTTAATTAATATAACATCCTCGAAAGAGAAAAAGAAAAATGTGAAAGATCCACTTTTCCTTCTCATTTTATTTTTCCAAAAGATCAAGGTTTTTTAAAATTAAAGGATTTTGAAATTTTGAAATTGAAACTAAACGTCTAAGATCGACAACCAGCTATAAGTGTGAAGGAAGTATGCAAGAATATAAGGAAAAACGCTTGTAAGTTGTTGTTTCCATCCCCAGGAAAAAAGGGTGGGGCCTTGCAAAGAGATCACACTAATATTGAATAAAAGAGCATCTCCCACTCTTCTCATACAATTTGTCAATAGCACCCCTTGGCACTTTTTTTTAATCTTTAAGACTACTATAATAAATGTAAGAAAAATCCAGAAAAGGGAATTCTATATCCTCTTTCCTGAAAGAAATTTTTGCATCTAAAACACAAATTCATTCCCTCTCTATATATACAACCATCTCAATTCAGTCTATAAAACAATGAAAGTTTTTGTTTCATTATTCATGGATACACATTGGAATAGTGTGAGGTTTTGAGAGAGATTTGAGTGAGCAACTAAAGCAAAGGTACCAACTTTGTTGCCCCACACCCACCGATCCTCACAGCACGAGATCTCACTAGTATACCTTCTTATTAATCTTTCATTGGTTAAAAATTGCTTCATTTTATGACCACCGATTTTATCGAATGTTTTCCAAAATTGGATTTTGATGTGTTCATGTGTTGCTTTACCCTTTCTTGTTCAAATTTTGATATCATTTTCCCTATCAACTTAATTTGTTAGGAGATCAACTCGGATCTAATAATCTCACCCATTTTTCTTCTACAAGTTTATGTTTTATCATCGATTATGTACTCAATTTTCCTTTTTTAAAAATTAAAACTAAGAGTAAATTAGATGTGCATGTATGCTACATCTTGAAGATACAGGTGTTTTAATGCACTTTGAACCAGAACGAATGATTTTGCATATTTATTTAGCAATGGTTGAGATTGAATTTGAAATTTGCGATACGGGTTGAAGCGTAAAGTTCAATTTTAGATAATCTCCCACATGAATTTCGTACCATCCCTACCATATACCTCTTTTCCCATCAACCAAGTCATCGTGAGTCCAAATCATTGCTTCCTCAAAACCACCATCGATCAAGTCATTGAAACACTAATCGATCTGCAAAATATTAGTACATATAACGGAACCAGATCCATAATCGAGGAAGCGCTAAATCTATCATCGAACGGAATAAGATCAAACTATTTGTAGATTGTTCGAAACGGGATCCATAATCGGAATTTCCTAGCAGATTTGTCATTGGCCGGAATGAGATCTAGAACTTTCGCGCAACATCGAATCTGTTAATTCCCACAAGATCTACTATCAAAACCAGATTCGTGAAAAAGATATGGAACTCTTATCGACTTGCTTTTGTAGTTTGTTTCACGTAAAATCCATAGTGCGTTTAGGCATAAAACAAGAAGCGCGACAATGCGTCATGCTTGCAGATTCTTGGAGGCCACGCTAACCTAGGTGAGATTACCACGATGATGAAGATGGTCGTTCATGCCATGGTGGTGTGGTAGATTTGGCGATAGGAACAATGGCAATGTTGGTCTCCTTAGGTATGTCTAGGCATCAGGGGTGAAGGTCCTAACAAATGGATCCACGCTCGCACATGGAGACTAGGAGGTCATGCGCTGGCCTAAAGGTTGTTGTGCGAGAGGACATGATGGTGGAGATGGTCTCATTCTTCAAATGGTGGTGTGTCGATTTCATGAGGAAGAGAGGAACAATGACAAGGTTTGTCTCTTTCAATGCCTCTAGGCATCTGTAGTGAAGGGCATGATGTAGTTCATCACACTTTTGGAGACCAGGTCCCGGAGCCCTAGGAGTAGGTTATGGCGAGAGAACATGATGATGGAGATGGTCTCGTTCTTGCAGTGGTGGTGTGGCAGATTTGGTGAAAAGAAAGAATGATGGTAAGGTTGGTCAGTGGTGGTGCTATGGGTTGCAAATTTGACGAGAGAAGAGAAGGAACAATAACATCTTACTATCCGAGAGCTATATGGCGATGATATGGTGGTTTAATCTCATTGGGAAGGTATAACAATAAGTGGTGGTTGTTTTTAGGCTATTTAATGGTGGTTTTGTTCATTGAGAAGGCATTTGGGGATGGTTAAACCTGTGTTGCTCAAGATATGGTGTGAAGGTAGGGGTGATGGTGATGGTGAAGGCGGGGGAGCGTTGAGCAACTTTGGGTGCAGGGGATGAGAGGAAGGAGAAAAAGCGAGGCTTTATCAAATATGGGATCGTTTAGTAAATATATATAAAAATGAGATAAACTTTTAACAATCGATAAAATCATATGAATATATGATAGTCATAAACGGGATCAAAACTCAAGGATTAATAGTTTTGTTTGTTTATGGGTGCCTAAATTCATAATCGAGCATCTTTAGTTATGAAGTAAGGTTTGAGAGATGAGGGGAAAGTGGGAGTGTGTCAAGGTTTTGAAACATAAGGATTAGTATAATTCAAGTGAGTGTGTTTGAATTCCAAAATCAGCAATAAGGCATATGAGAACTTTGTTCTTGGTAGGAAAAAAGGATGGGAGGAATTGACTAAAGGATTGGAGCTTATGTCATGGTGTGTAATTGGTGTGAAGGTATCAGTGTACTAAAATTACAATCATTTATTTGAATATCAAATTTTGAATATCTTATTAGATATTGTTGTATATATTTATCTTTATCTTTTATTTATTTTTATTTTCCTTTATATATACATTTTAAAATATATTTAAAAGTAAATAAATATTATAGGATATCCCTATTTTTATATTGAAGAAAAGTTTTCCTAAACTTACATATTTGAATTATTTGTAAAGGTTGTAAGAGAAGAGGAACGAAGGACCAGAAGAGTGAACGTTTTGGGTTGAGATCAAAGTATTTGTGTAGTTCAAGCAAGGGTGAGTTCCAAATCGCTATTAAGATAATTTTCATGTTAATTCTTTGTCGAAAAATTAATGAGGATATGAATTTGTAGCGCAACTCAAGGGTTGACTTAGTTTCAATAAGAGCTATCCGAGATATTTTCAAAACTATTCTTTATATACTCATTCAACTATTATATTAACGTAACATTAATGTAACTAACTATTATTTATGGGTGTTCTAAGACTAAGTTATATGTAGAATTCTTTAGAAGCTTTCAGAGTAATTTTGTTTTTCATTTTCTAAATAATCTTACTAACTTATGGTTTTTCTTTATTATATTTTTTATTTATTGTTTATAGTTCCTCCTGCTACCAATTTTTACAAGCCTCTAATATCTTTGTGCGCCTTTACTCTTGTAATTAACTTTTTGGAATATTGTGCATTAAGTTGTTCAAATTTTGAGAAGCGAACGCTCGGAAATTAAGATGTGAACTAGGGACTAACTGTGGAAGAAATTCTCAACCGCATTAAACGTGAAAACTTGAGCTCGTTGGTGAAGAGACATGGAAATGAAAAAAAAATGGGTGGTATACTAGGTGAGGCTTGCAACGTTGTTTGCATATTTTATTTGGTTCTTGAGCACTTGATACCGTTAAGGGCGATACTAGTATAGCTTCACGAAGTCAAGTACCGGTACTAATAGATTTTCATTGCCACATATATGATCGTGATTGGCACTTTCCATGTGGCAGAAGAAGTACAAAGTTCTAATGGACCAATGTCATCACCCCTTTTCTCGAACTTGGATTGTCTATCGGAAAGCAATTGAGGATATTACCAAAAGGATGGGTCTTTGGAGATGGCCAAATTTATTTGCAAGGGGTAAAGCCGATCGATGGCTACAATGAATATTGTCACCACGTGGCAGGACTTGTTGGGCTAGGTTTATCAAGCTTTTCCACTCTCCGGTTTGGAAGATCCCGCTCCGGATGACCTTTCAATTATATGGGCATTTCTTGGAAAACAAACATCATTCGAGATTATCCGGAAGATATCAATGAGATACCCAAAGTCACGCATGTTTTGGCCTCACGGATCTCGGGAGCATATGTTAACAAACTTGAGGATATGAAATATGAGGAGAACTCCATCAAGGCAGTCAATGCTTAAATGACATGGTCACCAATGCTCGATGCATCTAAGGCTTTAAAATACATGTGCATTTCTGAGACCTGGCTATATTTAAGCTTTATGCCATTCCCCAGGATAATGGCAAATGGGAACACTTGCATTATGCTACAACAACATTAAAATCTTGCAGGTGTGGTTAAAATGCAGCGTGGTCTAACTACCAAAGTGATTGTTGAACAAACACTATATATGGTAATGTCTATGGTGCTTTCTTTGATTTTGCTTTGTATGTTCTAGTCTAAGGTTGACAAAAATGATCCCAATGCAACAAAACATTGAGCGGGCTGGAAGCAATACAAAAACTTTGGGAGAATCTGGTATCCTAAGTAAAGGAAATCTTACATCGCGGCGAATGAGGTAGTGGCTCAGCCCTATTCCCATCATCTTGTTCATTATGCTTTCCATCATTTGGCTTATCTGCATTGCTAGCATCAAAGTTACTAGTGTAAGCTTTGTTGTTAGTTTCAATGTCTTCCGAGAATCCGTAAGAAATAAAAAAAAAACATCGAGTTATCCCTTCATTAAAATTGATCACTCATATTCTTCTTTTAGAAACTATTATTCTTGCACTTTAAAAAAAAAAATACAAGGTATTAGTATCATGTTCATATTCACTATATATTATCATATGTTCAATTTCTTGGTATTATATCATTTTTGTAATCAATTTTTTTAGTGGCTTAATTTGTCAAATGGAGAAGATGTAGGGAGGCTAGATATTTGTGTCCCACAAGTTCCACGTGCGCATCAAACAATGGCTCCTCACAAAGAATCTATGCCCCATCTGTAGCAGGGGTGGGAGCTAAGCAAAGCCAGGCTAGGCTTTGGTTAAATAGGGTGCGTCCTATTTTAAAAATATAAAACCTAAGCACAGTATGTTACCTAACATAGGCTATTTTTAAGGCCGACTGGCCTTTTTTAGAAGCCTGGCTGGAAAACCTATTTAAATGCCTATTCAACATTGAAACCTTTAAACAACCTAAATAGGAATCTCTGCCTACCAGCCTAGGCCGATGACTAAACAGGTCAATGGGCCACCAGCTAAATAGGCTAATAAGCTAATATACTAACGCCAACACTCTGAATCACGATTCTTTAAGCAACATTCAATTCTTTTTCTCTAAAAAAAATTAAAAAAAAGTAACACAAAGAGATTTCACACAAATTTACTAATCATTGGAAATAAAAAAGATTAGCCACTTAAATGAAAATAAGTAATGGTGGGCGTTGGAGTACCATAGATTAGTCTAGCACAAAAGCGAACAAGCGGATTGGGAAGAGAAATTTGAGAAGTCATAGCAAACAATTTCAGTTGGTTGAATAGAATACAAACACAACACATAGGCATAGTTACGGGATTACGGGAAAAAGTGAAATATTATATTTTTAGGGCGTCATATTGAATCGGGGAAGCAACAGAAGCGGTACGTGATTCAGGGGCGCTAACGGATAATACCATTGAGGCATACATGAGTCACCCATGTGAAAGCATTAATGGTGCACATGGATCATGATGACAAACTATGTGGAAATTACATTTAGGTCCTTATACTTTTGGAATTTTGCAAACTAGTCCTTCAAAATAATTGAAATTTGATCCTTCAAGCCACCTCCTTTCCTTTTGTTCCTTGCTTTGTGCGCAGCCACTCCCTATAAAACACCATTTCATGTTTCATTTTGTTCCTATTTCACTTTGTTTCACAAAGTCATAAGAACATAAGCTTCCATCTTTGATTTTTGCTTGGATTCATCATTTCACTTGTTTTCCTTTGATCTTCAAAAGGTAAACTCTTAATACATGATTATCTATGTCTTCTTCTTCATTAAATTCATGAGTGTCATGCCTTGTTCATCCATGTTCATTTATTTAAAGTCCTAGATCTAGAAACTTTGGAATTCTCTAGAAAATCATAGAAAAATCCTAAAAATGTAAAACCAATTTCTATGTTCCTATTATCATCCCTATAATCATTATCCAAGAGATTGTTGGAAACAAAATTTTCCTCACCATGTATATTGTCAAGGCCAGAACCTATGCCATGTGGGTGTAGGATAGTTTCGTTCATTTTCTTGAAAGTAATCTTGTATCTCATATATTTACAATGTATCTATGTTGAATCCCAAGTCCTTGTATCAAACTAAAATCTCTTGCTCTATTTTGTGCCTTGGTCGAAGATTTGATTATGGGGAGGATTGAAATATTTGGTTTCAATTCTTGGTGGTAAATCATTGATTCTATGCCTTAAGTTGCTTAAGGATCATAAATCCCTAAGTTGGAAAATTTTTACCTTTACTAACTTAGAATTTTAGAAGAGGCCGAACCTTAACCTCTTGAGTTAAGTGTGTTGTTGTTTGATTTTTGATTTATTTTGGTTGCATTTCGTTATGAAGGAATCGTCGGGTTGGTGACGACGGTGGAAACCGGATCAAATCGGGAGATTGTTTGAAACCGTTAGTTCGACTCCAAGAGTGGGGTGATTGCGGAGGGATTTTTCTGATGGCTATGTGATATCTTTTGTGGTCTGTATGTTTATTTGGGTTTGTTAGTTATGGTATTTTTATCGTGTTTCTCTTACGCTTTTAATTGATTATATGTTGTTAATTAACTATCTGCAGTCATATATTATAGTGTTGTGATGCATGATCTGCTTGGGTTAATTATTATAATGATGTTGTTGGATGTTGTTTAGAAGCTGTGATGGCCACGCTCATCGACTAATTAAACGAGGTAAAAGCTTTAAGAAGATATCACGAAGAATATTCAATGTTTAACTAAGAGATATGGGAGTATATTTTGTCTAAATAATTATTTTGAGAAAATAAGTATTTTTCAAAAATATTATTATTTTAATGATTTATTAGTGTAAAAGCAATTTATGAGTCACAATGAGGGTATAACCGTGAAATTTTTTTGTCTATGCTAATTTTATGTAAGAAATTGCAGAATATTATAAAAGTTATTTTATGAAAATAATCTTCGCAAATAACTTAATTATGATTTTAGAAAATTATTTAAGGGAAAAAGTAAAGATTTGGCTAAAGTGACTTTAAAAATGTTTATGACGACAATTTGGAATAGTATCAACGACAAAGTGTTTCTAAACGGCACTGCATGTTTTAAACTAAGTTTGGGCCTCAAGTGACTCTCTTTTTGGAACATGAAGATTTCGAGAAAAATTTTAGTATCGATGTTTTTGTAAAGGAATTTGCCAATTGAAATGTTTTTCCGAAAGTCGAGTTTTTGCCAAGGTGTAAGCTATGATGTTTGGAAAAGCATTGTACACGATGATATTGAACTTAGTAACCCGAGGCGTTGGGGTACTAGTGTTTTTTGCGATGTTTTGGGATTTGTGTGTCCTACTCAGTGGACTTCGTGTCCTAATTTGGTGTAAATAAAGAGTTATCTCTTGTAATACATGGATTAAACAACACTATTTTTATTCATACAGTATCCATAATGTGATCTCATTTTTGATCAAAATTGAAGTGATGATATTTGGATTCACATGATTTAATTCCAGTTTTTAGTTGTCGGAAAAAATAACAATTCATAACATGTATATCTGTCTTGGCTCTAATACCAATTGATGAATTTAAATCTATTTCAACAAGTATAATCAAATGTAGATACAAGGTTAGCATGTTAAACAAATTGAATCTAAGAATTAGATCAAATATGGTGTAACTAGCATCTTGCATGGATCTTGTCTAAGGAGAAGAGATCAAAGTGTGAGAGCAAACTATCCTCTTCCTGGACCATTTGAGAAGTGTATCATATGCTTAATGGAGAGGCAATATGTATAGACTCCCAGATGAGAGGCGTGAACTTCTCAATGAGCTTCTAAGTGAATGACCCCCCCATCACATGTCACCGATACTATTTCATCATCACTCATGCAAAATACTACAATGTGAAAGCAATTGATCATAATTAATATATATTTAACAATAATTCGTAATAATTGATTAATGTAATTCACATAATGGATTAACTAAATAATTAATCTAACAATGTTTTAGTCTAGTTGTGAGGGACATTTGAACTTATGAACAACTAATGATCGAGGAAAAGAACATGAGGGTGATGTGGTGGTCTTGGTTTGTCTTGACTTAGTCTTCCCTGAAGAAACTATGGTGAAGAGGTGCAATGTTGTTAGGAGGCATAAAGCTTTGGATGATAATGTTGGTTTGGATAGGGGTTATTTTCATTTAGGTGAGAATGAATGGCTAAGGTCTGAATTAGATAAGACATTGAATGGATAAGACGGTAGTAGATTCCAGTATTTGCTCTCCAGACCTCCACCCTCTTTGGTTTACTTTGCTCTTTCTCGTCAAACTAAATCTCAGAAGTAATGAAGTGGGGATGTTCATGGGTTTGAGAACAAACGCAATGAACCCAAAAGTCAGCAAAACCATTCAATTGGTTTGAAATTCTTTGGTTGTTTGGTTATTGTTTGGATCCTTAGAATCAAATTGAACAAGCCTACGATCGGTTCGTTTTGTTCGGATAATTAACAATTTATATGTAAAATCGACCATCGGGAACCAGACTGACCGCCGCAGGTAGGGAGCCAAATTCATGAATCTTAAACTTTGTTGATTGGTCTTAATTGGACAATAATTTGGAAATTAGCACATGCTAAAAAATAGATTAAGAACATTTAGTAACGCGAGTCATGGAGGATAAGCTTAGTCTAAGTTATCAATGGGCCGAGGCGTTAATTCAAAAAAATGTTTGGAAATAAAAAAAAGTTTTCCGTTTTTAAAAAGCTTTTAAAAATTTGTTGTTCAGCCACTGAGGCAATATTTTTCCCAATTTGTGCACCACTAAGGAGAGATTTGAAAACCATAAACTTATATAATTTTTAAATTATAGATGATAAAAGTCTAGTACATTAACTACTTATAGGGGTAAGCAATATTTATGGTAAGCCTCATAATACATTGAAAATATGGCTAGTTTTAAAAATCAATCTGATAACAAAATATATATATATATATATATATATATATATATATATATATATATATATATATATATATATATATATATATATATATATACAACAATCTTATGGATGTTTATCCCTTTGCACTTCCAAAATTAATTATGGAGTGCTGCATGACATTCTTTGATTCCTTTATCAAAGATATACTATGTTTTTTGTTTTAATTATGGATTCAAGTAATATGCATTGTCGGTGTAAAAGTTCTACACTAACATCTACTTTTTGACATATTTATTTTTATTTTAATAACTAAGGAGATAAACAACAACAATAACGATTTGTCCAGATATTTCAATCAATGTGAGTGTAAAAGCTTCATTTACGAGACAATGCATAAAAATTAAAACTCTTTAATTATTGATTTCAGTACTTATTTACCATAAGCGAAGCTTTCACGATTGTATACCATGAAAGGTAAATTAAATTCAAACCCTCTCTTTGTACTTAATGACAACTCAATCAACATTTTCCCTATTCGACCTTACATATAACTTTCAATTAAAAATTGAGAAAAAAAAAGGGACAGAGGATCTTAACAGGAAACTAGAAAGAACTAGAAATTTTAATATATATATATATAAAATAAGATTTTCTCATAATTTATTGATAAAAGTATAGGTTATTTTCATATATAAATATTATTCTCGGTACAATTTTCCATGATAAATACTTTTCCTCCTATTGTGTCACGAAAAAAGAAATACAATCCTGTCTCTCTTACAGCTACTACTTTGACCAATGCATATTTGTATTTAATATTTTTTATTGCATTAACTACAGAGTCAACAAATATCTACTATAATATTGAGAATATCCAATATGACCGAGTTGTATACACATAACACTGCAATATTAAAAATTCGTAAATATTGGGGTTAATCCTAATGTCTATAAATAAGCAATTCACTACCTCAATAATTTCACTCTCCTTACTGCATAGCCTTCCCCCCCCATCACATAATCATTTCTTCATCTTCTTCTTTGCTCTTCACTTTTATTTCTCCAAGAACACCGGGTAATCATATTGGATTTGTGAAGAACTCATCAGTGCTTGCCATTTCTTCACTACAGGAGTGTAACCTGTTCCTCCATAATCATCTAAGTGCTTCTCCTTCGTTTATTTTGTAAATCAAGCCATGATCATCAAGTTTTCATAAATTTCCATTCCTAGATCTAGAACTCAAAATAATTCCAGAAAATTGTAGAGAAGAGTCACTTTTAATGTGAGAGCAATTTCTATGATCCTTGTGATGTCTTTTACTTTCATTATCCAAAGCATGTAAGTAAATCATTTTCCTTCCTATTTTCTACAAGTAGCCGGTCTCACCCAAAGGAGGGTTTGTTGATTTTCTTTTCATTTAAAATCTAATGCTTGATTTGAGCTCTACAATTACCTATATGATCTAAATCGAAGAGCATGAATCCAACTAAATTTCTAGACTATTTTTATAATATGGGGAAACCTAACCTTTGGTGTTAGGATTTTGTTTCCATTTCTTTTGTTGTGATCATTGGTTTTTATAAGTATAAATGCTTAAGGATCATTGGTCTAGAAGTTTGTGAAGTTTTAAATCAGCAGCCACATTTTTGGGTTGTACTCACTTCAACCTACCTTTGTGGTTAAGGATGAAGTTTGTTGGATCATTCATTTCTTATGTTGATTGGTTGTGGTTGATTTATAATAAGTAATTAGTGCCGTGATGAAGAAGCGAGAAAAATGGTGTTTAAGAGATAAACGGGTAGGGGAAGAATCAACTAGTAGTCGAAAATCGATAAGTAAGTAGTTATATGAACAATTGTGTGGGCTACCTAACCCCCACCCCAGTAGTGAAGTAACATTTTGACATATGTATTTTTATTTTAATAACTAAGAGAATAACTCCAACAATAACGATCAGATAGCATTCAATGTCAAGTGTAAAACTCATTTACGGACAATGCAAAAAATTAAACTCTTTAATTATTGATTTGGTACTTATTTACCATATTTGGCTTTCCACATGATTGTATATATCATGAAAAATAAATAAAATTCAATTCTCT
>JAUPTC010000623.1:0-41177 GCA_030762895.1 Sophora flavescens
CTTTGGGAATGATGGTTGTGGTGGTGGATGAAGAGGTTGGTGTTTTGTTCTTGGGTCTTGATGATGTTGGTGATAATGTTTTGGCTAACAACCAAAGTAGAGTTGCCACGAGAAAAAGCAATGAGGCAGAGGCTAAGGTTTCAACTTCCATTTGGCAGATTAACTGGTTCATACCAAAAGGCCAACGACGTGGTTTGTCTCTAAGAATTTCCCTATTTATAATGCTACATTTGTAATTTTATTATACTTAAATAAATTAAAATACTTACTATATCTTAAAAGACATTCATTTGATCGACTTGGAGTGATAAGGTAATTTGAGTCATTTATGATCTTATGTATATAGAATAAACAAATATTATTGGGTTGTGAGGGATTGTTCTCTTAAACGCGTACCTATTTATTATATTAGGTGGGAGGACAAAAAAAAAACACATTCATTTGCATGTGGTGGTTCACCGAAACTAAGCTGATTGAGAGAGTAATTGTATCTTTTTGAGTAAACCTGATTGTTTTATTTTTTAGCGAAAATTTTTAGATTGGAATGTTTTTTTATCTTACATATGCATGTAAATCAGTTCTTGATATGTATGAAGTTATGCAAGCAATGTTATAAATATTTCTATCACCGTTAACATAGTTTTACATATTTCAAAAGTTAATTTACAAATCTATAAGAATTAATTCTGTTTAGCTTCCAGCTTGAAGGGAGTTAGATCTTAAAATAGGTGGTGCTCACCCATAATGATATTGACGAGTCTGTTACCCTAACCCGTTTATTTAAAATTAAATAAATATAAGAGTTTAATTTTGATATATTATTAATGTAAAAAAATTATATTACCAACCAATCATGCATTACTATACATATGATTTTTGAAGTTGTTATTACAAAAATTAAATATTTTTATTGACGTTACAATATATGATTGAAAGTTAAAAGTAAACAATTTTAATTGAAAATGTATTGAAATTTGAGTTTAATTGGTATGCACTATTAATGAAAAAAATTTGTACACTATCAACCAATCAAAAATCACGATATAGATAACTTTTAAGGTAGTTATGATAAGAGTTAAATATTTTTAATGCCCTGTCAATTTATTATTGATTAATACTGTAAAAAAAGTCTTTATACTGTTAATTGAGCTTCTATTATAAATTAAAGGATCGTGTGGTGGAATCCAAAAGAAACTTGAAAAGGAGGGACAAAATCGGTAAATAAGATAGAGATACCATTGAATCGTGTTAAAAATCAGAGAGGTGGTAGGAGAGGGAAAACCTCAACTAAAGATTTTGTGCGCTTAGGTTCTTATATTGATTATTGAAAAAATTGATAAACATTAATTGAACCGAATGACCAACTTTATAATATTGAAAATTAGGGAATCGAATGTGTATAAAAAACTTTAATTAAGAACCAATATCGTACATGATAAAAAATAGAAGGAGCAAAATTGTAATTAAACTTTTTTTTTCATTTTATATTTCTGCTTAAGTGATTTTCGTCATATGGATTTTTTTATTGGTTAAAATATGTGTCGGGGACAATTCATACAATTGCTATTCGTATCGGAAAGCACTCAAATAAAATTTGACAACTCAATTAAAAATAATATATCATCCTTTCCACCAACTAAACACTAATGAACATTGTTTGTTCACGGTTTGCGTCTGTTTCTGGTGATATATGATTGATGGGTTGACGTTGCTTTCGGAGAATTTGAAAGGGGCGTGCATGGGCATTTTGGTGGCTCGAGAGGATGAAATTGGCATGAAGGCGACTGGATATATGTTACATTGCTGACGGTTTCTTGAAGAAAAGAAGGGATATTGTTTTTTGGGATACAAATCTCTGTATCAAAAAATGATATTTCGATATCTCATGTCAATTAAAAATAAAAAATATACATAAATATTAATCAATTATAATTTTATTTTATTAAATGATAATTCATAATTAGTGAAGGACAGAGAATATTACAGGAAAATGAAGCAGAAATCTCCATCTGTTTTTTTGACTTTTATAGCCTTTATTGTGCGGTGGTGAATTGGTGGGTCTGGCCATTTGGTTGTTGGTCATGGATGGATGGTACTCCATACATACAGTTGTTACTAATCTAAGAAACTAAACATAAATGAGGTTCTTTCAAGAAATAAAAAAAACATAAATGAGGTATCAACCAAAACTCTTTTTGCCGACCGATACAACTTTTTTTTTCCATTTAAATGTTTATGGCAGGAATTAATACACAATTCAAATCAAAATAGAAGTCGATTGCTTCTTGCACGCAAATAATGACATGCAAAGATGGCAAACTCTTGTCAGAAAACAATCATGCTTGAAACAATTAATCAGCATCGGTTTGGTTCTGATTTATATCAACAACAAATTCGAACCTATCAAGTGATTTGAACTAAGAGTTTAAGGAGTTGGAGAAATGGGAGGTTTAAGATTCAAACCTTGGTGAAGAAGAAAAAATTAACATAATAACTACTACTAACATTTGTCTATTAAAAAAATGATTCGGGTCGGTTCAGATTTACATTTTTTTATCAGCAAATCCAATCAAAAACAGGTTGGTTCCGTTTGGTTTGGTTCGAAACCCAAAAATAATAAAAAAAATATTAAAGTTATATAAGTATTAAATTTGTAAAATATTAAATTTATAAATAAAAATTTAAATATAAAAATATTAAACTATTAAAACATTAAAAATATATAAAGATAATAAATATTAAAATATATATATATATATAAATAAATAGAGTAATTTGTTCGGTTCGATTTGATTCGGATCCAGAATCCTTGTATCTGAGAATCGAACCAATTATCATTGGTTAAGTTTGGTTCGATTCGAATCGGAAAACTAAAGAAATCCGAGTCAATTTTATTAGCTTGATTCTAATTCATGAATTCAATTGGTTGATTCGAATCAACGAACACTCCTAAAAACAATCACATCTTGACTGAATATCTTTAGTGTGTCAACTTGGTTCATACATGATAATTCATGCTTATATCTACATCATTTTATACCTTGACATCATACATGATGTCATTTAACATTTTTTTTTCAAAAATCATTATCTTGATTTGACATTTACAATCATTTGGTTCATATATGGTAATTCATGCTTATATCTACTGTATTTTATACCTTGACATCATACATGATGTCATTTAACATTTTTTTTCAAAAATCATTATCTTGATTTGACATTTACAATCATCGAGAGAGAATAATGTTATCGTGAAAGATTCTGATTTTAGAATGGTTATATCTAAATCTCAAAAATATAACTTAAGAAAGGATAGAAGGCTTAATATTAGAATTTAAATGATTCTTGCTTTTTGCATGAGTTTTATATATTTTATGTCTCCCATAATTTTTTTTTGGGGTCAAGCTAACCAAACACTAATTATAGATTTCTTATTCAGAAACTTTTCATTGAAAATATAATTATATTACTCTTCAAGATTTTAAATACAATAACTCCTATTATATTATTTCTATTTTTGTTTAGCACTCTCCTATTTTTATCAATAAATTTATGATGACATAGAATCGTCTTACCGGATAAAAAAAACAATCAATCAATATAACAGCTATATATGCCAATATCTATTCAATAATAACTTATTGAACAATGATGGTAAAAAAAAAACTTATCGAAAAATGAACATATACATTTTTTGTCAGGGAAAAACACTAGATATCCTTAATTTTATTATCATATTGAGTTGGTATTATTATTTACTTTTGAATATTTTTTTTAAAAATAGAATGTGCAATTTTTGAAATAAAAAAAAACACTCTACTGAAACCGGGTATTTATTAAACTATTGAGTATACATTGCATTGCATGAGTTTTTAAAATTGTTAAAAGAGAAATAATATTTAAAAATAAAATAGAGAATATACTTTCTTGCTAAAAGTGTGTTTGAGAAAGTTGGGAAAAAAGATTATGCTGATAATCGATTATAATCAGAATTAGTTTTTGTTTGGGTCAATTTGCTGAAAAACGATTTTAAGATAATCTATTTCGTTTGGATGGTAGAAAAAATCACTTTTATATAGCAAATTATCAAAAAGGTTAAGAAGTTATTTGTATAATTTAATGATATTTGTTTAAAAGTTAGTTTTGTAGGAGTAAGCATGTAAGAAAGTTTTGATAATGAAAAATAATCAAATCACAGCAATCTTAAGCAAAAACAAACTAGATGGCATAAAACAACTTTTTTCTCCAAAAAAGTTTTTTTTTAAAAAGTAAGCTCTTTACCCAAACCTAACTAATTATTCCCAAAACAACTTATTACACCAAAATCAGCTGAAACAGAAACATTTAATCTTTCCCAAGCAAGCTCTAAGTGAGGTGCTAAAAGTTCAATGCTTGTCAAAAGAATATACTTTCTTTCTAAGTGGAGTGCTAGAAGTGGAGAATTCTTTAATGCTCCATCCTATTAGTTGAGGAGCGGTACTCCCTCATAATTTGACTGTGCTAGCAGATTGCAGGTAAAAATGAATTAAATTTTTAATTGGTATATGTGTTACCCACCGGCCAGCACCAGTGATATTTAAAAAAAATAATTATAAATAAATCACTTTCTTGTTTATTTGATTGAAATAGGGTTTCGTTCAGGGAGACATTGAAATACCCAGGAGCAAGCGAGCCACGACCCACGACGAAGGCTTGGAACGGTTTTCAGGTAAGGCTGTGGTGCGAATCTGAATTTTTTATCATGTGACAGAGGTGATAAATAACAGGATTATAGATCTGTGAGCAACTTGCAAAGCATCTGGAGAGGTTTTCGGGTTTCAGATCTGGATGTCCAGAAGAAACTGTTGTCGCAACAGCAACATGGAGGATGGCATAAATCAAGAGGTTAGTTTGCCCTAAAACATTTTGAAAAGTAAAATTATTTATTATTGTATGATAATGTCGTTGCCATGGTTAGTGATGGTTCGAATTTAACACCCTCGTACTAAGAACATCACGTATTTTCTGAGATTTATGTAAAACCATCAATTGGTTTTGTTGTTGTTTCTTCGAATTCATCTTTTGTCAGGTTGATACTATTTATGGGGTAATCCCTTAATGTGGTGTTGACGGTATTTGCACTTTTATTGTAGGAAACCTAATCATATTTCCGTATGTCTGCGAATGGATATTGCTTTGCTTAAGATATTAAAAATTTGGATTACAATTTTGTTGATGGTGTTATGTTCTGGGTTTTGGTGTTTGTGTTTCTCAGTAAAGATAATTAAATGTGACTGAATGTGTCTGTGATGCATTGCAGGGCCTAGAAGATGTTTCGTTGAGTGGTGACCAGACATCCTATGATGGAGATGGCTGTGATTCGAGTGCGGAGGATGACTCAAGTGGGGATGCCGAGGACAGTGGGCAGGATGACTCAAGTGGGGATGCCAACGACAGTGTGGAGGATGAAGAAAGTGGTCACAATGAAGAAAGTGATGGGGATGAAGAAAGTGGTGACGAGGAAGATAGTGGTGAGGATCAATTAAGTGGGTAAGATCAAGAAAGTGGAGAGGTGGAAACCGTTTTTGATAATTTAGCGGATATAGATTTCAACAAAATACCCGCCAGTCAGGTACACGTAGGAAAAACAAGAAGAAGGAGGTTACATGGCAACAATTTGTATGTTCAAGTCAGGGGTTTCGTCAGTCGAAGTACATGAATATGCCAAATCGACAGTAGGAGCATAGGGTTATTACGAGATTTGGTTGTGGGGCTGAGATGCGTATATTGGGCTAATTAGGTCACACAGGAAGCTATCGACAACAGATGTTTCACAATTTGATAGAATGAGAAAGAGCGGCATAAGTGTCCCTCATATTTATGGATATTTGCTAGTCAATCTGGTGGTTACCATGAACAAAAAGAGTGATACTTACCCATTCATCATCGTTTTTCGAATGAAGAGTCCCTGGATGAATGACTTCAACATCGATGGGAATGTCTTCATTGATAGGTTTCATTGACGCCATAGATTGTATGTGAGGCAAAGAAGTAAAAGCTCCTTAAACTATTTGACTATATATGCTCCAGCTTGGTAACACTCTTTTATCGTTGGTAAGGCAATTGGTGTGTCAATATGATTTGAATCCTCAATCGTTTCTATATCCGGGTCTCGCACCGAAACAATAAACATTGAGGACACGCAAAGTCAGGTAATTATGACCACCAAAATGTTATTTTAATGACCATATATTTTATATCAACATATTTTTTTAATCTTCAACTAAATAATTAAAAGTTGTGTCCATTTTCGTTAATATAGTAACTACTTAGTTAAGAGCCTTGGAATATAATTTCTTAGTATAATTCCTATAATAAAGACCAATGATGTTTTTATATGATTAATACTAATTTACGAAAAAACATTACATACATGCCAATATAGGTCTCTTTTTACTATTGGTGAAACATTACTAAATTTTAATGGTTTTTTTCCTTTTTAGTGAAAGCAACTTATTTAATTGTGATTCATCATCGGACTTCAACTAAGTACACAAAAAACACAAGGCAACACATGAAACCCTAGCACACTAGATAACCAGAAGACCAAACAAACTTCATTTTATGGCAATGGGTAAACTTATTTACGTGCTATCATCCTTGCCATCATGAAACCACGGATAAAACCCTCAACAAACATCTCACCTTGGCCATCGATCGTGTTACTACGATGTCTCAATGGTCCGTCTTCACCATTGTTCACTAAAGTGTGGAGATGCCACCTTGGTTGGCGTCCCGGTATCTGCTGCCCCATCCGTTGTGCACCTCGATTCATACTCGCTTCGCACACGGTGAAACGCCCAGCATGCACTAGTGCAATAAGTGCTTTTACGTCAGTTAAAATTGATTTTTACGCCGAATCTTGATCGACGTAAATACAATGGACGTTAAAAGTTAAACTTTTAACTTCAGTTTAGAACTGACGTTAAATATAACACTATTAACGTCGGTTATTTAACACAACTGACGTTAATTTTGTCAAAATTAACGTCAGTACTTTAACATAACCGACGTTAATTTTGTTAAAACTAACGTCAATTGTTATAAAGAAAACGGCGTTAAAGGTCTTAATTTTAACGTCGATGTAATAATAACGGTGACGTTAATAGTGTATCTTGTATATTTTTATAAAATACTTTTAACGTCGGTTGTATGATACAACTAACGTTAATAGTATTTTTTTTTAAATTCAGTTTTAAAATATCACTCCTCTAAGCCATCCTCGCATTCAAGTAAATATCCCAAAGAACACAGAATATCACACACATTGCAGAATTGCAAAGGAAAAATGGAACAATGATCCATATGTATGCCTGTTCAAAACAATATATATTTATTAACATAGGTTATAAATGTATACTAAGTTTAAACTACCTATATCAATATCCCTTCTTGATGATCATCACGAGTGGCATGTACATCGTCCACCTGTGTCTCCTCGATTATAGTAGGCATGTTTGTTGAAAAAGAAGGAGTCTTGATGAGTGTGATTCCACATCATCTTTGTCCATCATTTTGCATGCATTTTCATGTAGTTTAGGCATATTTTTAATTAGGTTTTAGGTTAATTTTCCTTTGGAACGAGTAAGGCGGTTTTCGTGTGTTGTTTTGCAGATATCAAGGGTAAATTGCTCAAGATCAACCATGATGAAGTTTGGATGAAGATGGAGCTTTAAAACGGAAGAAAATGAGCCAAACAGAGCCCATCACGGCCTAGCCGTGATGCCCATCACGGCCATGATCGAGCATAACTGAAAAAGAACAAAGGCTGAAGTCAGAGTCTGTCACGGCCGTGACCCAAAACCACCACAAGTCAGAGCACATCACGGCCCAGCCGTGAAATTCATCACGGGCCAAAACAGAGGCTCGCGTCGCGAGCAGTATATTCGCGTCGCGAAAGACCGGATTTTGCACAACTTCCAGAAGCAGAGACCGTCACGGCCTGGCCGTGACGCGCATTACTTGGACCTGAAGAAACCGAAATAGATCAGATTTTGAGTTGGTTTGGGACTCTAACTTCCCCATTTCTATAAATAAGGACCAAGGCATCAGATACAGGAGGACATCACACATTGGGGATACTACTCTAGGCATAGATCTCTTCTCTTCTTCTCCTCTCTTCTCTTTTCTGATTTTCACTATGTTGTCAACCCAGCTTGTCATCTCCATGGCAAGACTGGAGTAGTAGTTTGTTTCTAGGGACTAGCGCTCTGCCCGAGGCTTGTAAATGATGTTGATTTGATGTAAAATCGTTGTTGATTTCGTTATTGTTTTAGATCTGATTTCTAGCGTGTTAATCACTCATAAATTTCGGCAACCGTTTATTTGCGTGACGTAGACGTTCTAAGGAGGAACCTAGCGGTGAACTTAGGATTTCTAGGGTGTTTCACTCGTAAAGCCCGGCAGCCACTGGTTTGTGAGATGTGAATGATCCAAGGAGGAACCTAGCGGTGAACTTAGGTTATTTGCATGACTGAGACATTTCAAGGAGGAACCTAGCGGTGAACTTGGATGTCGGACCTATAGAAGTCAGACTTGGGACTGAAATCACGAGAGTTAGAAGCCGTCCCTCGAGGAGCAACGAGTTGTCACGGAACGCAAAGGGTCCAATCTGGGATCGACTACCACGAGAGTAGGGGTCAGGTCAATTGGGCACGGCTTTTGTAACCCGAGAGGGAGCTTAAGCTATCAGAGGATAAACTCGTCTTCAAGGCAATTTCGGTAATCAACAAAGGTAAATCAGATTAGCAACATAAACAGCCTCAAAGGTAACCCAAATCCCTAGGAATCCGTTTAAATCAAAAACCCCAAAAACATTTGTTTTCTGCTTGTGTATCATTTTAATTTCAAATTCAAACCTTTTCACTCAAAATATAAAAATCCTTTTTACAAAGTCCAGATCTAATCGATTCGAAAACCGATTGCGATTCAAGAACACAGTCTCTGTGGGTTCGATATCTTTTATTACTTGACGGCAATCCGGTACACTTGCCGGAATCGCACGAGCGTCGTCGCACGTCGACTTACGCCACATCAAGTTTTTGGCGCCGTTGCCGGGGACTGTGCCTTTTCGAATCTCAATTCAAATTTTGAATTGATTTTTCTGGACCTTTTCTTTTTGTTTGATTTTTATTTCTGAAATATTTTTAAAAAAAAATAAAAAATCAAAAAAATCAAAAAAATTCTTTTCCTTCTATTGTATCCATCTCTCTGTGTGTTATATGCAAAGATCCCTAAGTCTTGGGAGCCTTAGTGAGATTGATCCGGAGATCGAGAGGACCTTCCACAGACGTAGAAGACTACAAAGAGAGGGAGAAAGGTTGAGTCCCGTTCCACTCATGGCGAATCAACCGGATACAAAACCTTTGAAGGACTACGCAGCCCCAAATGCGAGAGGCTTGCGAACTGGGATTGCAAGGCCAGAGATTGAGGCGGGAAACTATACCATACCGCCCATGCTAATCAACATGATTAGGCAACATCAATTCGAAGGATTGCCTTCGGAGGACCCGACCGATCATATAGAAACATTCTTGGAGTTCACCGACGCAATCAGGATTAATGGAGCCTCAGTCGATGTTGTGCGTTTGAGACTGTTCCCCTCATCTCTCACTGGAAAGGCAAAGGCCTGGCTTAAGCAAATCCCCGCTAACACTTTGACTACTTGGGACCAACTGGAACAGGCGTTCTTGGAGAAATTCTTCCCTCCATCCAAGACGGCCTACATAAGAACCCAGATCACCGGCTTCTTCCAGAAAGACGGAGAATCATTATCGGAAGCCTGGGATCGATACAAGGGACTGCTGGAGTCGTGCCCACATCACGGACTCGAGAGGTGGTTAATAGTGCACACCTTCTATAACGGATTGGATTACTCTTCAAAGGTGTCACTAGATTCTGCAGCCGGTGGAGCGTTTATGAATAGGCCTCTGACTGAGGCATTTAACATCATCGAGAATGTCGCCACCAACTACCACCAATGGGGATCCGAAAGAGGTAATAACCCGAACAAGATTTCGGGGGGTAAGTTTGAAGTAAATAGCACAGATCTTATTATGTCAAAGATAGACTCACTTAATAAACGTTTTGATCGGCTTGAAAGAGCTAATGTGAGTGCATTAGGTGCTACTAACCTTGTTTGTGAGATTTGTGGAATGCAGGGACATGACATGATGGAATGCCCACATGGATCCCAAGCGCCGGGTGAACAAGTGAACTCTTGTAACAACTACTATGATACGAACCCGAAGCTGCCCAACTATGCTCCCCCAAATCCCTACAACCAAAAAAGAAACAACCCTTACCTCTCCTACGGCAACTACAGCAACACGCTCAACCATGAGTTCCAAGAGGGTCAAGGTAATAAGAGAGCAGCACCGGGGTATCCTTAGGTGCAAAGATCTAAACTCGAGACTTTATTTGAAAGTTTTGTTGAAACTCAAACAAAACAGAATGAGGAGTTTAGACAACAAGGAAGGGCAGTGGGTGAAGCAATAAAGGAGCTAGCATCTAAGGTAGACAACTTAGCAACTCATAACAAGATGCTAGAAACCCAGATTGCCCAACAAGCCAGCACGTACTCGATACCTAAGGGTACATTCCCGGGGCAACCCGAAGCAAATCCCAACGAGCATTGCAATGTCATACAGTTAAGGGATGATAAGCTTGGGGTGGGGGTAGCTGAAATGGAGGTGGAACCGGAGGAGGACACGAGCGAAAAAGAAGAGCCAGAACCGAAGTATGTCCCTCCACCACCGTACCAACCCCCGATACCTTTCCCACAGAGGTTGGTCAGGAAAAAGCAAGTAGATGTAGAGACTAAAATGCCTACTAAACTGAAAGACCCAGGTAGTTTCTCCATCGCTTGCTCGATTGAAAAAGTGCAAATAGACCGAGCCTTGTGTGACTTAGGGGCTAGTGCAAGCTTGATGCCCCTCACTATCATGGAAAGGTTGGAAATCAAAAAGTTGAGTCCGTTCAAATTCTCCTTACAATTTGCGGATGGCTCAACTAGGACTCCTCTAGGCATACTAGAGAATGTCCCTGTGAAGGTAGGGAAATTCTTCATCCCTACCGACTTCCTGGTATTAGACATGAAAGGGAATTCTGAATTCCCCATCATTTTAGGAAGGCCATTCTTGGCAATTGCTGGAGCAGTAATAGACGTAAGGAATGGGAAGCTCTCTCTAACTGTAGAGGAAGGTAGGATCGATTTTCAATTGACTAACTCTTGTAACAACCCTCCTTTTGAGAGCCATGTGTGCAGAATTGATACAACGTATCCAGTGGTAAAAGAAGAACTGAACATGGAAGCAACTCCGAAGATATGCCAGGATAATGATGCACCCAGCAGTGATGGAGTTGGAGTTGCTGTCCATGCAGAAACAAAACTTCTGCCGGGAGGAAGGAAGGCTAGGAAGCTCCGAGAGAAAAGAGCAAAGCGGAAGCGCTATTGGCCGTATGAGCATAAACGGCTTTTTGAAGGAGTTCCTTGGAAGAGAAGTGTGCCTGCACTTCTACGCCCAGCCGACCCCGGTTGATTTAAGGAAGTATGGTCAAGCTTAAGACCATAAATAAGCGCTTCTTGGGAGGCAACCCAAGTTTTCTTTCCTTTTTTCCTTTTGTTTTTGATTTAACCTCTTGAATAATTTGAGAAGATCAAGAGGCAAAAATATCATTAATAGGTTTGTCTAGTGTTTTCAGGTTGAGAAAGAGAAGAAGAGCATAAAAAAAGATAAAGTCAGAGGCCATCACGCCCGGCCGTGATAAAGTGGTCACGGCCGTGATGAAATAAACAAGAGCACGAAAGGATCACGGCCTAGTGCGTGACAACCATCACGGGCGTGATGAGTGGGATGCCAAAGCCAGAAAGAATCACGGCCTAGCCGTGATGTAGATCACGCCGTGTGACAGGGCAACTCCTGAGGACCAGAAACGATCACGGCCTAGCCGTGATGAGCCTCACGGTCGTGATAAAATTTCTACCCAAGTTTTGACTAGAATGTGAAGCCAACACCCGCTACCGACTCGGTAAGTTGTTCCAATTTTTCTCTTCTCTCCGACTTGATTATTTACATTGGAGACAATGTAAGTAATCAAGCTTGGGGTAGGGGTATTTATTTTTGCATTTGCATTGTTGCATTAATATTGCATTCACGTAGGCATGGATTGGTATGATCACATTCTTTAGATTGCCTCTCACTTAGAACATGCATCCGATTGTAAGAACTTGGAGCCAAATGAATTGAGATAGTGAATTTTGAACCCAATTTTTCATTATTCTTGTGATATGGCTAAAAATAAAAATTCTTGAGATAGTCATTTGATAGTTGATAATTAGCATGTGGTTCCTTAGACTTGTGTACCTCACTGATTTTTGAACTACTAAATGTAAGATTTTGAGCCAAAAGGGGTATTCACTAAATCTACCCCATTTCTTGTGATAGAGTGTTGTAATTCCTCTTGGACTGTATTTTCTAGAACTTGACTTGAAACCATTTTGAAACTTAAAAATTTCTGAAAACATTTTTGGAAATGATTGAGGCACTAGGTATTTTTCCGGCCTCCCGAGCTTTGAATGATAAATGCTACCCCTTAGTTGCCCAATTTTGAGCCTAAAGAAAAAAAAATACTTTTCTTGGTACCTTGAATTGCTTTGATACATAATGCTTGGTATGGCACCTTTTAAAGTATTACAAAAAGGGCAAAATGGCAGTTGGAAAAAGTATGGGAAGAAAAAGCTAGAAAGTAATTTCTCTTGAGCTATAAATCTCCCCTTCTCCAAACAAATAAAAATGAAATAAACAGAAAAAAAATTGGAGAAGGGGATGACAAAGAAAGTGAGAAATGAAAATAATAATAATAATAATAATAATAGAAGGAAGAAAGGTGGAAAAGTAAACCAAAGCCCAAAAATGGGGTATTTTAGAAGGTGTCATGCTTTGCAATGTTTGATGATTTGTCTAGCCTTCTTGAAATTCCCTTTCCTTGATTTTCCCACCTTACAATAAATCCCATGGCCACATTACAACCAAAGGAAAAGACCTCTTGATTCTTAAGTGTTTTCATAAATAAAGTAGAGATTTGGTTAATAGTCAAGCCTATGGTAAAATACTTTCCTTGAGGAAATGGAGTGAATTGTCAATAAACCCTAAAACACTTGAGTGAGGTGAGATGAGTGCCCAAATCAGTGAGGACATGAACTTGAAGAACCTAAGCTTCTAATTGGACTAGAAATTGATTATCTCTTGAGTGCTTATTAAAAATGCCTATTACTTGGATTAGCTTCTAGGGTTCTTGGTTCACTATCCATGCTTTGATTGATTTATCTTATGGCCTGAGTAATTGCTTGAGGACAAGCAAAGTTTTAAGCTTGGGGTGATTTGATGAGTGTGATTCCACATCATCTTTGTCCATCATTTTGCATGCATTTTCATGTAGTTTAGGCATATTTTTAATTAGGTTTTAGGTTAATTTTCCTTTGGAACGAGTAAGGCGGTTTTCGTGTGTTGTTTTGCAGATATCAAGGGTAAATTGCTCAAGATCAACCATGATGAAGTTTGGATGAAGATGGAGCTTTAAAACGGAAGAAAATGAGGCCCACAAGCGAGCCCATCACGGCCATGATCGAGCATAACCGAAAAAGAACAAAGGTCAAGTCGAGTCTCATCACGGCCTGGCCGTGATAGCCATCACGGCCGTGACCCAAAACCACCACAAGTCAGAGCACATCACGGCCCAGCCGTGAAATTCATCACGGGCCAAAACAGAGGCTCGCGTCGCGAGCAGTATATTCGCGTCGCGAAAGACCGGATTTTGCACAACTTCCAGAAGCAGAGACCGTCACGGCCTGGCCGTGATGGCCATCACGGTCGTGACGCGCATTACTTGGACCTGAAGAAACCGAAATAGATCAGATTTTGAGTTGGTTTGGGACTCTAACTTCCCCATTTTTATAAATAAGGACCAAGGCATCAGATACAGGAGGACATCACACATTGGGGCTACTACTCTAGGCATAGATCTCTTCTCTTCTTTTCCTCTCTTCTCTTTTCTGATTTTCACTATGTTGTCAACCCAGCTTGTCATCTCCATGGCAAGACTGGAGTAGTAGTTTGTTTCTAGGGACTAGGGCTCTGCCCGAGGCTTGTAAATGATGTTGATTTGATGTAAAATCGTTGTTGATTTCGTTATTGTTTTAGATTTGATTTCTAGCGTGTTAATCACTCATAAATTTCGGCAACCGTTTATTTGCGTGACGTAGACTTTCTAAGGAGGAACCTAGCGGTGAACTTAGGATTTCTAGGGTGTTTCACTCGTAAAGCCCGGCAGCCACTGGTTTGTGAGATGTGAATGATCCAAGGAGGAACCTAGCGGTGAACTTAGGTTATTTGCATGACTGAGACATTTCAAGGAGGAACCTAGCGGTGAACTTGGATGTCGGACCTATAGAAGTCAGACTTGGGACTGAAATCACGAGAGTTAGAAGCCGTCCCTCGAGGAGCAACGAGTTGTCACGGAACGCAAAGGGTCCAATCTGGGATCGACTACCACGAGAGTAGGGGTCGGGTCAATTGGGCACGGCTTTTGTAACCCGAGAGGGAGCTTAAGCTATCAGAGGATAAACTCGCCTTCAAGGCAATTTCGGTAATCAACAAAGGTAAATCATATTAGCAACATAAACAGTCTCAAAGGTAACCCAAATCCCTAGGAATCCATTTAAATCAAAAACCCCAAAAACATTTGTTTTCTGCTTGTGTATCATTTTAATTTCAAATTCAAACCTTTTCACTCAAAATATAAAAATCCTTTTTACAAAGTCCAGATCTAATCGATTCGAAAACCGATTGCGATTCGAGAACAGTCTCTGTGGGTTCGATATCTTTTATTACTTGACGGCAATCTGGTACACTTGCCGGAATCGCACGAGCGTCGTCGCACGTCGACTTACGCCACATCAAGTCTCAAGAATATCAAGATTTGAATCTTCATTTTCATCACTACCATTATACATGCTTTTTCCTTGGAGAACCACGGACAACCTTTTGTTAGAAGGATCAGTGATGTAGAACACTTGTTTTGCTTGGGAAGCCATTATGAAAGGCTCATTTATATGACCTAACTTGTTGAGGTCTACCAATGTGAACCCCAATTCGTCAGTTTGTACACCACCGTTACTATCAACCCACTTACATTTAAATACCGGCACCGTAAACTTAGTGTAATCGAGCACCCAAATATCTTCAATATATCCAAAGTAAGGTCTCGGTGCTGTAACGGGTTTTGTGTCCTTTGCACTAGAGAAGTGCATTGCTTCGGCCACGATCATAACCCCACTATTTTGAATGGTACTCTTGTTATCTTGTTCCTTTGTATAAAAGGAAAAGTTATTTATGTCGTATCCGCTCCAACATATGACGTTGAAGTTAGGCCCACGTGCTAGCCATTTTACGTCATCGTAAGCAAGATTACCATCCTTAAGCATTTCTTCCTTGAACCATGGTAAGAAAGTCTTGTTATGCTTGTTCAACAACCACCTTTCGCTCATTCGAGGGTTTTCTTGATTGACTTTTCTTTTATGTTCAAATAAGAAAGGCTGAACACATTCGATGTTGTTCAATACATACAAATGTGCTTGAAGCACTTCCTCTCGATCCTTCCTATTAATTCTTAAGCCATGTGTACCCTTACCTTGACATCTCGATCTCATCATGCCGAGGCTTAGGAACCCCTATAGGATCCGTGTTATGAAGGTAGTCTGAACAAAACTCAATAGCTTCTTCTCGCAACATACCTTTGAACAATAGATGCTTCCTGGACGATGAGGATTCTTCACGCACCCTTTCAAGATCTTCATGTAGCGCTCAACTGGGTACATCCATCTCAGAAAAACCGGCCCACATAATCTAATCTCCCTCACCAAATGAACAATTAAGTGAACCATTATGTCGAAAAAGGAAGGAGGAAAATACGTCTCCAATTGGCACAAGATTGTAGCAGCCTCAACTTCCAAGTCATCCAACATACGGGGGTCAACGACTTTGCTACATATAGAATTGAAGAATGAGCACAACCGAGTAATTGCATGTCTCACATTTTTTGTAGCAATACCACGAATAGCAACGGGCAGAAATTGTTGCATCAAGATGTGACAATCATGAGACTTCAAGCCAACCAATTGAAGATCACTAGAGACAAGCCTCTTCATATTTGAAGAGTAACCATGTGGAACTTTGATGCCCTGAAGACACCCGCAGAAACTTTGTCTCTCTTTTTTTGACAAAGTATGACATGCTGGAGGCAAATAAGTCCGCTTACCATCCTCAACAACTGGAGCTAACTGCTCTCGTATACCCATAGCAACGAGGTCGAGGCGAGCATTCACACCATCCTTTGTCTTGCCCTGAATGTTGAGAAGCATCCCGATCACACTATCACACACATTTTTCTCCACATGCATCACATCAATGCAAGAAATCGACATCAAGCTTGCGCCAAGATGGAAGATCAAAGAATATCGACCTCTTCTTCCATATGTTTTTCTCAACAGCTTTACCTTTCTTTTTGGACTTGCCGAATATAACATCGATGTCCTTTACCCTCTGATAAACCTGCTGTCCAATTAAGGCCGCCGACGCTTCTTCTGTCTCTTGGCATCCATTAAAAGCTTTTTTCATCTTACGATATGGGTGATCACGTCTAAGAAATCTCCGATGCCCAAGGTAAACCGTCTTCTTTCCATGATGCAACTGAGTGTAGCATGTGCCTTCTTCACATATAGGGCATGCTTTATGCCCCTTGACACTGCATACCTGACAAGTTACCGTATCTTTGGAAAGTCGTTGATGGTGCAAAATAACATGGCACGAAGCTTGAAAGTCTCATGAGAATACCCATCAACTACATCAACACCTTCCACCCACAACGTTTTCAAGTCTTCAATCAAGGGACCTAGATAAACATCTAAGTCATTTCCGGTTGCTTTGGTCCGAAATCATAATATAAAACATCATGTATTTGCGCTTCATGCACAACCAAGGGGGCATGTTGTAAATTACCAACAGAACAGGTCATGAACTATGAATACTACTCATGTTACCATAAGGATTCATTCCATCCGTAGCAAGTCCAAGCCTTAGGTTTCTTGGCTCATCGGCAAAATCCGGAAACATAGTATCGATATTCTTCCATTGAATAGAATCAGCAGGATGACGAACCTTTCCATCACGTTTCCTCTCATCATTATGCCATCTAAGATTCTTCGCATCTTTCGCGTTGGCAAACAATCGCTTGAACATTGGAATTATTGGAAGATACCACAACACCTTCGCAGGAGGACCCTTTTTTCTCACATCATCAAGATCATCATCATCAGCAGCACCCTTCACTTTGTATCGTGATAACCCACATTTGGGGCAATCGTGATTGTCTTAATGAACACCGGTGTACAATATGCAATCATTGGGGCATGCGTGTATCTTCTTATACTCCATACCCATAGGACACAATACCTTCTTTGCCTCATAGTTACGGTCAGGCAATGTGTTGTCATCCGGAAGCAAGTCTTTCAACACTTCAAGCAATTCCATGAAGCTTTTATCGGTCCAACCATTTCTCGCCTTCACACAAACCAATTTTAGCACTACCGACAACCGTGTATGAGTAGTACACCCTGGATATAAAGGCTTATCCGCATCACCGCACAACCAATCATACACATGCGCTCGATGAAAAGATTCTTGTCCAATATCACGGATCGTGTCCTCTACTCGATCATCCTCCATATCTACGTCAACGTCCTCACTTTGGGAGACACTCGCCGTATTACTACTCAACAACATATCACTATGCCATATCCATCTTGTATAACTCAAGCAAATCCCTTCACAAATCAAATGAGTACGTATATCCTTCACCGTACATTTCCTCGTATTCAAACACTTGACACAAGGACAACAGAACATTCCGTTACTATTAGGAACATTCCTTTGAGCAAATTCTATAAATTCTCCCACCCCCTTCAAATACTCAGCACTAGTACGCTTACAAACCATCCAACTACGATCCATAACTAGATAGGTCCTGTAGATATACAAAACATATATATATCCAATATAAGGACAATACGGGAGATTGAAAACTATAGTTTTTAAAGATTAATTGCCAAGCACTGGTCACGGCCTGGCAGTGATGTCCATCACGGCCGTAACGTGCCAACTGAACAGACCATGTCATCACAAGCAGAACTGATCACGGCCGTGACAGATCAACCAGCAGAGCAACATGCACTCAAAACCAAAAACAGAGACGTACATTCCAAACAACTCACACTCACGGTTTCAAGTTTCAACCATCGAGACTACAGTTTCAACATACACTCAAAACCAAAAATACAAAAATGTGCCCTAAATACTCACCAGAAATAGGTGCTCGCGTGGTGGTGGGGAGGGGAGCTCGAGTGGTGGCCAACGTTCGATGTGGTTACTGAGAGCAGAGGGACAAGGAGAGTTAGTGCGCGGGAAGGGGAAAGAGAGATGTACGTCAAGTTATTGCAAAGAATGAATGGAAAGACAGAGTTAGGGTTAATAGTGTACCTCACGGTGGTGGCGAAGAAGCCCTCGCGGTGGTTGCGGTGGAGATGAGCTCGTGATTAGGGTTCTGTGCTGGGTGAGAGTGAGAGTAAGGGTTGAGAGTGATTTAGGGTTGAGCGTGATGAAAAAGGGAAAAAAGACGTACGTACAGAGCGAAGTGCAGAAGGCGCGCGGGTGTAAACGTTATATAAAACAACATTTAACGCCGAGTTGTATTAAACAATCGATGTTACAATTAATTTTTAACGCCGTTTTATTAACAAACCGACGTTAAATATTAATATTTTTAAAAAAAACACTTTTAACGTCCGTTGTTGAATACAAATCGACGTTAAAAGTGTTGTGTCTCCGTATAAGGTAACATTCTTCCGTATCGGTCTCATGACACACGCCTCTTCTTTTCCTCTATATTTCTATTCCTTCACAAAATGGCTCGAGACCTGTGTTAATTGAGTGAAAACAGGGCATTTCAGATAGGGATATAGGATTATTTACGTCAGCTATTTATTTAATCAAGTAAAAATCACACTTTTAACGTCAATTGTATAAACAACAGGACGTTAAAAATAAATATTTTTTATTTTAAAAACACTTTTAACTTCAGTTTTATTCAACAATCGGCGTTAATGCACTGTGTTAAGAGTGACAACAGGACATTTCAGATAGGGATATAGGATTATTTCGTCAGCTGTTTAGTTAACTGAAGTAAAAATCACACTTTTAACGTCAGTTGTATAAACAACTGACATTAAAAATAAATATTTTTTATTTTAAAAACACTTTTAACGTCAGTTTTATTCAACAACTGACGTTAAAAGTGTATAAGTTTCTACAAAAGCATTCATTCCTTTGACTACTCTGCTACTAAATTACCCATTACTGTTGTGCTACTTACCCATACACATTGTAACCTATAATCTTCTTTACGAGCACTAAGTTTATACCTAGACTTAAAGGTCTATTTCTTCCTAATCCTTCGGGCGTTTTCTTTTCTGCACGTTTATAATATATGACTGTCAACTCCCAATGTGCCTTGGAACCTAATGCTCTTAATGATCAATTTAATTTTTTAGCAACTTACGACGCCTAGTAACTTCATCCCCTACTCCTATAAATAGCTTCCTTCCTTCCTTTAATTTTTCTGCTTCACAATATGGCTCTGCCATGGAGATTAACTTCATCACTCTTTCTTCCTATACCTAGACTTGAAGGTCTCTGTCTTAATGGTCAAACAACTTCTGAGGTTGTGTAAATCGCATTACATGGGTGATAAGGGTGTGTAAATCGCATTATGTGAATTGCACACACCATCATCCTTCTAGAGAATCAGCAGCTACAGTTCCAAAACCTCAGCTTTGGAACCAAGTGGTTGTTCCAAGAATATTGCTGAAACAGATCGAGTGCACCCTTCACTCTGCCACGGCTCCAAAGTGATTGTGGATTCAGATGGAGCATCAAGGACTTCAAATGAGGGAGGGGATGCATTCAATGTTGGAGTTTCTGAGGACAGGACTGAGAAGAAAATGATGTTGAAGCAGAAACTTTTTTATATTTTAGTGCTATCTTGCGGAAATTTTTTATCTTTTAAACATGTAATTGTAACTTATGAATCGCTTCAATGAGATACGATTTGATTATACATATATAACTTGTTTTATGTTAAGTGTTTATTTATTTTAATTTGCACAAGAATTTGTTAATTTACTAATTCAAGCTAATTAATTAAGATTAAAAATAAACTTTTTTAAAAAAAAAAGATTAGAAATAAACTGCACTATATGGAGTGATGATCTACGTTAAGAGTGACAACAGGGAGATGACAACGAAAGAAAGATAGGAATGAGTTGATTATTTACGTCAGTTATTTATTTAACTGAAGTAAAAATCACACTTCTAACGTCAGTTTTATAAACAACTGACGTTAAAAGTGTTAATAATTTCTTGCAAAACACTTTTAACGTCAGTTCATTAAACAACTGACGCAAATAGTGATTTCATATTTACAAAACTGTCACCGCCTCACTTTTAACGTCAGTCCTTAAAACAAATGACGTTAACAGTGAATTAATGAAGTCTGATATTTACAAAACTGCCACCGCCCCTTTTTAACGTCTAGTTTTTGGTTAACTGACGTAAACCTTTACCGTCTAATGTATATTTTCCACTAGTGATGCCCGTGCATCTTCCACATTATCGAAACCTTAGTAAGAGGCCATGCTAAATCCATTCACCTGTCGATGTGCATTGTTAATGTACTTCGGTTTTTACCAATTAAAAAATAATTATAATATTAATTTTATTGGTTATACTTAGGGGTGAGCAATGGGCGAGTTCGGGCGGGTTCGGGTAGGGACCATCGGGTTCGGGCGGGTTCGAGGTGAAAAAAATGGAAACCGAACCCGCCCATCTATACCATCGGGTTAGGCGGGTTCGGGTTGGGCGGGTTCGGGCGGGTTGAAACGGGTTTAGGCTTTTTAATTATTTAATTTTATTCCAAAAAATTAAAAAAAAAAACCCAACAAGCCTAATTAAAATTTAAGGCTTTCAACCCAATTAAGTACCAAAAAAAAAATATATAACAGAAGAGGGGAAAAAAAAATCTAAGATCCAGTCTTGGCAGTCCATTCTCCATTAAAATTTTTTTTTATTTTTTTTTGCTATGAGCGGGTCGGGTCGGGTTCCGATGGGTGGCATAAACCAGACCCGAACCCGCCCGCTCTTATCCATCTAAAACCGAATTTCCACCCGCCCAACCCGCCAACCCGTTTCAACCCGACCGTTGCGCAAAACTAGTAACGGGTTCGGGCGGGTCACCTTCATTTGCTCACCCCTAGTTATACTCAGTAGTAAATATAAAAAATGAGCCCATACCTGCACATGGACCAGGACAAGTTTCAGAGGCTTTGGAAACGTAATAAAATTATGTTCTTGTACATTAGCCGTATTGGGTTTGCCAACGTGTCTATACGCAGATAGCTGAACGTGCAGTGTCATAGATGATGATTAGAAATTAATACTAAAATATCAATTACGCCAGGATGCTTCACAAAACCATCAACCGGGGATGGACTAGTCTAGTTTTTGCAAGGAGATGTCCCCATTCGTTAATTAAGTAATTAGGCAATTAATTTAACACAAAATTATATATATACAAATTAAAACCATAATTATAGTCAATAATCAGTTATTAAATACTTAGATTTAGCGATATAGTTAAATTTTCCCTAAACTAATTCCCTCATTTTCATTTTAGTACCAACCATGTCATAGGGATGGTCACGGGTCGGTTCATTTCGGATTTGTGAGAAAAACATATCCAGCCTAATCAAATTCAATTGCATTTGTTTGGTCCGGTTCTGGGCATTTTAAATTTCAAAATATATTTATTTATAGTTATTAGCTATATGAAATATTGTTAAAATTTTTAAAAAAAATATTATATTATAATTTGTTTATTAAAATTTAATTAATATTATATATTCAAAAAATATATAAAAAATTAAATTGGTTCGAATTATCATGTTCATCGGGTCAATCATAACCAATTAACACTCCTGTCATAGGGAGTTATAAGGTGGTCAAGGTGATTTGGAGGAGGGATATAGGATATGGAGTAATAAGGAGGTCATCGGTTCAACTCCCCCTACTAACATAATATACTAATTACTAATATTTGCCGGTAAAAAAAAACCCTATCGGATACCATAGTTGACAGCAAGTCGCCACCTTGACTTGTGTAGCCACTAACCGTTCGGTTGTTTTTAATCCGGTGTGTTATGTTTTAAACCTTATCGACTTAAGCATTTATACCCTTAAAATTAACCGTTTAATTATATATCATTGTCGCGACCAACCTGGCCCCGGAGCCGCGAAAAGAAGGTAAAAAAACAGAAGAGTCGCCACTAAAATTTTTATTGGGAAAATCTTAGTAAAACCCATTTATTTAAAGGTAAATTGGTCTAAAAACGAGAGAGATGAGTCCCGGAGTCGGTTACGAGTAGGGAAGGTGCTAGCACCCCACATCACCCGTTTAAAAAGCGGTACCTCAAGTTAATTGTGCAAAAACATTTTAATAGCCTTTTAAATATTTATTTTAACCCAAAAATTATTTACAAGAAAGAATTATTTTTAACTTTTAATATTTCAAATTTTATTAATTTTTATATTTTAAAATTTATTGTTTATAAAAACTAAATGAGGTTGAACATGGTACATGAGTCCACAGGTAAACCTCAAATCTAAGGGACTGAACATGGCACCGTGTCAATAGAGCATCCCTAAAAATAGAAAAGTTTAATTATTTTGATTAATTATTTTAACATAAAAAGAGACACAAAAAAGGAAAATTTAGTTTTGGCTTGACAAAATGATTTATCTTGCTCCTACGTATTCTCGGGTGCGATGGGAAACTCAAAGCCACGTAGTTCTTATTGAAAAAGGTTTGATTGCTTTATTAATTTTATTTCTTTTGAAAAAGGGATTTGATCTTGGAAAGATTTTATAAAAAAAAATGGATTTTATTTTGAAGTAAATCCAGCCTTACACAGGATCCAAGATAGCAGCGCTATACGATAACCCTTACAATTCGTACGTCACTTGAGGATGAAAATTCATACATCAATGTCGTAGATTGTTGCATGAATGAGAAAGATTTTTATTTATTAAAAATTTATAATAGATACTTAAAAGCATTCGTTTATTTATTTATTTATTTTTGTAAGAAAAAAAAAACTTTATCAAAGTAGAACATAAAAATCATTTTTATTTCTAAAATGAGAGAACTCACTTTTGCATAGGGTTAAAGGCAGCGAAACTATACGATAAACCCTTACAATTTATACGACACTTGAGGATGAAAAATCATACATCGACATCGCAGATTGTTGCGTGAACTCGAGAATTTTCTTTTAAAAAGGATTTCATTTTGGAAAGATTTTTCATTACAAAAAAAACCAAAAAAAATCTCAAAAGGATTTATTATTTTGTTTTTGTTTTTTTTGAAAAGGGATTTTGAATAAAGAAAAACGACCAGAAAATATATTTTTTGGGGTTTTCCTTTGAAAATTATTTTTATTCAAAACCTTACCCTGACCCATTAAGACCAAAGAGAAATTCCCTAAAACAAAACATCCCCTCTCTTAGCCCAAGTCCAAGAGCTTCTACATATTTTTGGAAAGAAACATTTTCTGTGGGCTAAGCATCTGGCCCATACACATACACATCCATGACCAAAAGGGACCCAATAGCCTTCTTTTTAAAAAAAAAAAAAGAAAAGAAAAAAGAAAAAAAGTAAATCAGAACAAAATTTAAAGTTAAATAAATAAAACTTAAAGCTTATGTTACATAAGCTAAAGAACGAAAACAGAGAAGGAGAACAGGGATGAACCAAAGAATGGGGCAGCAGCTTGGTGACCGTCGCCGCGGCAGAGCAACGCAGTTGTGGTGGCCGGTCGTGGAGGCGGCGCGATGAACGGCGGAGCGACGTGGAGTTGCGGCGGTTCTGGGTTGTGTGGAGGTGACCTCAACAGATCTGGTGTCAACAATGGCGGCGGGACAACGATGAGCGATGCGGTAGCGATGAGCTTGGTACCGTAGTGGCGATGGCTGCCTACAGTGGATGAGTGGTTGCGGTGGACTGAGACGAGGCGGCGGCGAGACACGATTGCAGCGGAGGAATAAGGTTCTGATCTGTTACGATGCGGAAGGAACAGGAGGTGATGGCGGAGGTGCCGGGGTTGCGTGATGGGTGACCTCGGGCGAAGGAGACGACGACGGAGGGGATTGGCAAGATGATGACAGATTTGTGGTGGTGGCCAAGGAAGAGGATCTGTTATCTTTTTTCTGGTATTTTAACTTTATATTTTTTTTTTTTGGGTTTTTTGGTTTTATTTGAGAAGATGAACTGGTAGAAGAAGAAAAAACATGGTTAGAATGAAGAAGAAGAGGTCTTGGAGGTGATGATATTGGAGGCTATGGTGCTAAGGCTCTAAGGTAAAAGTGAAGACATGGAGAGAGTAAGCATTCTCTTTTTTTTTCTGATTTTTTCGGAGCTCTCTCCCCCCTGTTGTTCTGTTCCTGGTTTGGTATTATAGAGAAGTACTTGGGACTAGATTAATGGAGTGTTGCAGTGGTTAAACCATGCTCTAGTCCTACTTCATTTTCCATTTCATGCCCCATTTTCTCTAATCTAGGCAAATGCTTTTTTCCAAGTTCTGAGAATTGCCCAAAAATGGAGCCTAATTGTCTTGAGCCTTGTGAGAGCTGTGGTGGAGTGAATTATTGGAGAAAAAATTTTCAGAAGAATTTATTTATTTATTTATTTATTTTTAAAGCAGAAGACTTGCTTTTATCTATTTTCTATTTTGCTTCTTTTTTTTTAACTTGGGCTTGTATGTGGGCTCAACAAAACTTGTAACAATGAAAATAAATTTGGGTCAGTGTGATCATGTAATGGGCCAAGATAAATGGGTTGGATGATGGACTAAAAGGCATCTTCAACAAGGAAATGAAATTAGGCTCAAAAATAATTTTCCTTGCAAAGTTATTTATTTTTTATTTTTTTTCTTATTTTTTTTTTCAAAACATTAATTAAAAAGCATCTGGACAAAATTATATGTTCACATCTGCCCCTCTTTACTTGTTTCTTATTAGATAATAGGTGTAACCATAGTTAACCAATTATCGTTATATGAAATTAGTAAAGACAAGAACTCCAATTTTGTCCGGGTTATTCTGATAAGCAAAAGACCTATGACTATAATACGATTTCCTGTAAAGAACCTGCGGGTTGGATCGCTCACTGAGATTTACACATAAAAAGCTTGCAGGGTGGATTGTCTGTTAGATGCTTGAATAGAAAGATAAAAGAGTTCATGGGTTGGATTGCCCGTCAGAAGCTCCGAACAAAGAGATAAAATGAGCTTACGGGGTGGATTGTCCGTCAGAAGTTCGAACAGAAAGATAAATGAGCTTACGGGGTGGATTGCCCGTCTGAAGCTCGAACAAACTGGTAAAAAGAGCTTACGGGGTGGATTGCCCGTTAGATGCTTGAATAGAAAGATAAATGAGCTTACGGGTTAGATTGCCCGTCAGAAGCTTGAACAGAAAGATAAATGAGCTTACGGGTTGGATTGCCCGTCAGAAGCTCTGAATAAGGAGATAAAATGAGCTTATGGGATGGATTGCCCGTCAGAAGCTTGAACAGAAAGATAAATGAGCTTACGGGGTGGATTGCCCGTCGGAAGTTTGAACAGAAAGATAAAAGAGCTTACGGGGTGGATTGACCGTCAGAAGCTCAAACTAAAAGATAAACGATGAGCTCACAGGGTGGATTGCCTGTCAGAAGCTCGCTTATGAGACTAGATAGACAAATGCAATGCATGAGTGTTGGTTTTACCCATTGATGGAATGACAAGGTATGAGATGGTTTTCATGATTGATGAAAACTCAAATAACTGTCTTTCCATTCAACACACAATGAACGCTGATGATGAAAACCCTTATTATACTTTTGTACGATGCAAGACATAGTTTTGGTGAGAAAATATTTCTTCTTTACTGTTTCTTTTTCATTATTGGATCCTTGATCCCTTTATAGCGTCGATCACAGTCAATCTTGAGGATGAACTAAAAGAAGGCCCATCTCATCGAGGAAAGATATCTTGCACTCTTGTTTTTCTGACAGTAGACGTCTTTGATGATAATTATCCCAGTGGTTGATCTTTAATATTCCTTCCTTTCTTCAGTGCCCTTTATAGGGGAAGCATCGTGCCCTCCATGACCTTTTGAGGCTTTCTAAGGAATTCTAACTGTTTAAAAAAAAAAACCATTACTTGTTTCACATTTCAGTATATCCTTATCAGGATGAATGCACACACACAAATGACAAAAGTTAAGAGAAAGGGACCAAGGTAGCGAAATAAAATAAAGGAAGTCAATGTCATTATATTTGGGTTGAAAAAGGTGTACAAAGCATAAATTGTAAAACATTGCGGAGTAGAATCGCATCTCCTCAGGTGATATCTCTCTCAATGACTAATGTTAGTATCCCTCATACAATCTTGACTACTCATTAATTGGCTTCGGAGATGTTGTTTGCCCCAGTCTTTATACATCCAACCTACTGACTGCCCCAGTTCATCGGCTTGATGACACTTTCATTGTTATGTTTTTATTTTTGAACCCTAACTTTTGCCTAGACCGCCTATTCAGGTTTTCAGTCTAGCGGGTTGCTCTAACTTTTGCCTAGACTGTCTTTTCAGATTATCAATCTAGTGAGCTTTTCTTTTTTCATTTTTCACTTTTTCTTTTCTTTTCTTCTTCTTCTTGGGAAGTGTGTTCAAGCATAATACTTTTTGACTGCATCTGAGTTTACTGGGAGTGAAAGGTCTTCCCCATCCATCCTGGTGAGAATTAAAGCCCCTCTAGAGAATGCCTTTTTCACTACGTAAGGTCCGTCGTAGTTCGGGGTCCACTTCCCTCGATGATCCTTTTGGATTGGTAGGATCTTTTTGAGCACTAGATCACCTTCCCGAAACTGTCAGGGGCGTACTTTCTTCTCGTAAGCTCTCATCAACCTTTTCTGGTACAATTGACCGTGACACAGTGCTGCTAATCTCTTCTCTTTGATGAGGTTCAATTGGTCCAGTCGATCCTGAACCCACTCAGCTTCTTCCAGTTCTGCTTCTCTCAGTACCCTTAATGAGGGGATCTCTACCTCAATCGGGAGCACTGCCTCCATCCCATAAACTAAAGAATATGGCGTTGCCCCTGTCGAGGTGCGAATAGAGGTACGATAGCCGTGTAAAGCAAAAGGTAACATCCCGTGCCAATCCTTATACGTCACCACCATCTTTTGGACAATCTTCTTGATGTTTTTATTAGCGGCCTCAACTGCTCCGTTCATCTTTGGGCGGTACGGGGAGGAATTGTGATGCTTTATCTTGAAGTTCTCGCACATCTCCTTCATCATCTTGTTGTTCAAGTTGGTCGCATTATCAGTGATAGTCTCACTCGGCAACCCATAACGACAAATTAATTCTCTTTTTACAAATTTGATCACGACATTCCTGGTCACATTGGGATATGATGCAGCCTCAACCCACTTTGTGAAATAATCAATGGCAACAAGAATGAAGCGATGCCAATTTGAGGCTTTTGGTTCGATTGGCCCGATCACATCCATTCCCCACATTGAGAACGGCCAGGGTGCCGACATGACATTCAAGGGGGCTGGCGGCGCATGAACCTTATCAGCATATATTTGACACTTATGGCACTTTTTCCCATAATTAAAACAATCAGCCTCCATTGTCAACCAGTATTGGCCAGCCCTCAAGATTGTCTTGGCCATTGCATGACCGCTCGTGTGTGTTCCAAAAGATCCTTCATGTACCTCCTCAATTATCCGTTTAGCTTCTTTTGCGTCAACGCACCTCAACAACACCATGTCATGATTTCTTTTGTAGAGAATACCTCCATCTAAATAGAAACCCATTGCAAGTCTTCTTAGAGTTCTTTTGTCATTTTCTGAAGTGCCCGGAGGGTATTCCCTTCTTTGGATGAAGCATTTGATGTCATGGTACCACGGTTTTTGATCAGTCGAAGTACATGAATATGCCAAATCGACAGCGGGAGCATAGGGTTATTACGAGATTTGGTTGTGGGGCTGAGATGCGTATATTGGGCTACTTAGGTCACACAGGAAGCTGTCGACAGCAAATGTTTCACAATTTGAAGAGCGGCATAAGTGTCCCTCATATTTATGGATATTTGCTAGTCAATCTGGTGGTTACCATGAACAAAAAGAGTGATACTTACCCATTCATCATCGTTTTTCGAATGAAGAGTCCCTGGATGAATGACTTCAACATCGATGGGAATGTCTTCACTGATAGGTTTCATTGACGCCATAGATTGTATGTGAGGCAAAGAAGTAAAAGCTCCTTAAACTATTTGACTATATATGCTCCAGCTTGCTAACACTCTTTTATCGTTGGTAAGGCAATTGGTGTGTCAATATGATTTGAATCCTCAATCGTTTCTATATCCGGGTCTCGCACCGAAACAATAAACATTGAGGACACGCAAAGTCAGGTAATTATGACCACCAAAATGTTCTTTTAATGACCATATATTTTATATCAACATATTTTTTTAATCTTCAACTAAATAATTAGAAGTTGTGTCCATTTTCGTTAATATAGTAACTACTTAGTTAAGAGCCTTGGAATATAATTTCTTAGTATAATTCCTATAATAATGACCAATGATGTTTTTATATGATTAATACTAATTTACGAAAAAAACATTACATACATGCCAATATAGGTCTCTTTTTACTATTGGCATATTTAATTTGGGTTGCCTACCATCGTTTAGTGGCTTTATTTATTTATTTATTATTTTCTCAAGTAACGTTTTTTATCCTGCACTATATGCATGACCATACTTGCTATACTTCACACCACCAATAAATATTCCTAAATTTTAATGGTTTTTTTCCTTTTTAGTGAAAGCAACTTATTTAATTGTGATTCATCATCGGACTTCAACTAAAAGGGATACAGGTACTGTACACAAAAAACACAAGGGCAACACATGAAACCCTAGCACACTAGATAACCAGAAGACCAAACAGACTTCATTTTATGGCAATGGGTAAACTTATTTACGTGCTATCATCCTTGCCATCATGAAACCACGGATAAAACCCTCAACAAACATCTCACCTTGGCCATCGATCGTGTGTTACCACGATGTCTCGATGGTCCGTCTTCACCATTGTTCACTGAAGTGTGGAGATGCCCGCTTGGTTGGCTTTCCGGTATCTGCTGCCCCATCTGTTGTGCACCTCGATTCATACTCAGTTCTGCACAGTGAAGCGCCCAGCATGCTTGTGCATCTTCCACAATATCGATACCTTAGTAAGAGGCCATGCTAAATCCATTCACCTGCCGATGTGCATTGTTAATGTACTTCGGTTTTTACCAATTAAAAAATAATTATAATATTAATTTTATTGGTTATACTCAGTAGTAAATATAAAAAATGATCAGCCCATACCTGCATATGGACCAGGACAAGTTTCAGAGGCTTTGGAAACGTAATAAAATTATGTTCTTGTACATTAGCCGTATTGGGTTTGCCAACGTGTCTATACGCAGATAGATGAACGTGCAGTGTCATAGATGATGATTAGAAATTAATACTAAAATATCAATTACGTCGGGATGGTTCACAAAACCATCAACCGGGGATGGACTAGTCTAGTTTTTGCGAGGAGATGTCCCTATTCGTTAATTAAGTAATTAGGCAATTAATTTAACACAAAATTATATATATACAAATTAAAACTATAATTATAGTCATTAATCAGTTATTAAATACTTAGATTTAGCGATACAGTTAAATTTTCCCTAAACTAATTCCCTCATTTTCATTTTAGTACCAACCATGTCATAGGGATGGTCACGGGTCAGTTCATTTCGGATTTGTGAGAAAAACATATCCAGCCTAATCAAATTCAATTGCATTTGTTTGGTCCGGTTCTGGGCATTTTAAATTTCAAAATATATTTATTTATAGTTATTAGCTATATGAAATATTGTTAAAATTTTAAAAAAAAATATTATATTATAATTTGTTTATTAAAATTTAATTAATATTATATATTCAAAAAATATATAAAAAATTAAATTGGTACGAATTATCATGTTCATCGGGTCAATCATAACCAATTAACACTCCTGTCATAGGGAGTTATAAGGTGGTCAAGGTGATTTGGAGGAGGGATATAGGATATGGAGTAATAAGGAGGTCATCGATTCAACTCCCCCTACTAACATAATACACTAATTACTAATATTTGCCGGTAAAAAAAAAACCCCTATCGGATACCATAGTTGACAGCAAGTCGCCACCCCGACTTGTGTAGCCACTAACCGTTCGGTTGTTTTTAATCCGGTGTTTTATGTTTTAAACCTTATCGACTTAAGCATTTATACCCTTAAAATTGACCGTTTAATTATATACCATCAATTATTTTATCATTGATAACAAACTAATTAACTAAGTAAATGTAACTAATACGTAACAAATTTAAATTTGCTAATTAATTATTAATTAATTTATTTGCCATTTTCATTACTGAACATTCAATACATTCCAAGTTCAAAGTTCAAAGTTGACGTCGTGCGCGATGCACGTCGTGCGATCCGGCAAGTGTGCCGGATTGTCGTCAAGTAATAAAAAGATATCGATCCCACAGAGACCGTGATCTCAAATCGCAACTAATTATTAAATCGATAAAACTAGACTATAAAAGGGATTTTTTTAAAAGTTTTTGATATTTGAAATAAGAGATAACTCAAAATCAGAATCAAATAAAGAGAAAGTAAATCTATTTATGGTTTTTCAGATTTAAATGGATTACTAGGAATTTGGGTTACCAACAAGATCGTTTATGTTACTAAATTGATTAACCCTTGTTAATTATCGAAAATGCCTTGAAGGAGAATCTATCCTCAAATAGTTTAAGCTCCCTCTCGGGTTACAAAAACCGTGCCCAATTAAACCAACCCCTACTCTCGTGGTAGTCGAATTTAGATTGAACACTTTTCGTTTTGTGACAATTCGTTAATCCTCGAAGGACGGCTTCTAACTCTCGTGATTTCAGTCCTAAGTCTGACTCTATAGATCCGACACCTAAGTTCACCGCTGGTTCCTCCTTAGAATGTCTACGACGTGCAAATAAGTGCACACCAGATTTACAAGTAATTAAAACACTAGAAATCATATCTAAAGCAAAATTGCAATTAACAAAGATAAAACATCAATTCATTGCCATAAACAAACCTTGGGCATAGCCCCAATCCCTAGAAATTAAACTACTACTCAATCCTTGCCATGGTGATGACAAGCTTGGTTAACAACAACATGAAAAATAAAAATAAGAGAAGAGAGGAGGAAGAAGAAGAGAGATCCTAAATTGTAGCCTAAGAGTAGCAACCCAAAAGTCCTTATTAAGTCCTCTGCCTGATGCCATATTTATAGATTTGGGAAGTTTGAATCCTAATCTAACTCAAATTAGATCCAAATCAGTTGCTTCTGATCCAAGTAATGCGCGTCACGGTCGTGATGGTCATCACGGCCAGGCTGTGACAGCTTCTGCCTTGGGCGCTTCTTCAATGATTGGTCTGTCATGGCCGTGATGCTCATCACGGCTAGGCCGTGATCAGTTCTGCCTGTTGAGGGTCTGGTTCAGCTGACATGTCACGGCCGTGATGGACATCACGGCTAGGCCATGACCAGTTCTGACTTTTGCCTTCTTTCTTTTTCAGTTTTGCTTGATCATGGCCGTGATGGTCATCACGGTTAGGCCGTGATGGGCTCTGTTTGGCTCATTTTCTTCACTTTTAAAGCTCCATCTTCATCCAAGCTCCATCATGGTCAATCCTGAGCATTTTACCCTTAATTTCTGCAAAACAACACCACAAAACCGCCTTACCCGTTCCAAGGTAAAAATTAACAAAAAAATCAAATTAAATATGCCTAAACTATATGAAAATGCATGCAAAATGATAGGCAAATATGAGGTGTAATCACACTCATCAAATCATCCCAAGCTTAAGACTTTGCTTGTCCTCAAGCAATCACTAAGGCCAGAAGATATAAATAATTAGAGCGTGGATAGTGAACCAAGAACCCGAGTAACTAATCCAAGTAACAGGCTTATTCAAATAAGAAACCTAGAGACAATCAATTTCAAGTCCAATTAGAAGCTTAGGTTTCCAAAATCCATACACTAGTGCAATAAGTGCTTTTTACGTCAGTTAAAATTGATTTTTTACGTCAGAATACTGACTGACGTAAATACATCTGACGTTAAAAGTTAAACTTTTAACGTCAGTTGAGAACTAACGTTAAATATAACACTATTAACGTCGGTTCTTTAACACAATTGACGTTAATTTTGTCAAAATTAACGTCAGTTCTTTAAAAAAAACTGACTTTAATTTTGTTAAAACTAACGTCAACTGTTATCAACAACTGACGTTAAAGGTCTTAATTTTAACGTCAGTTGTAATAAACAACTGACGTTAATAGTGTACTGTATATTTTATAAAATACTATTAACGTCAGTTGTATGATAAAACTGACGTTAATAGTATTTTTTTTTAAATTCAGTTTTAAAATATCACTCTCATCAGCCATCCCTGCATTCAGTAAATATCCCAGTAACACAGGATATCACACACATTACAGATCAATTGCAAAGGAAAAATGGAATAATGATCCATATATATGTATTCAGAAACAATATATATTAATTAACATAGGTTATAACTCAAAATAAATACATAAATAAAAATAAAAATAAATGTATACTAAGTTTAAACTACCTATATCAATATCCCTTCGTGATAATCATCACGAGTGGCATTTACATCGTCCACCCGTGTCTCCTCGATTATAGTAGGCATGTTTGTTGAAAAAGAAGGAGTCTCAGGAATATCAAGATTTGAATCTTCATTTTCATCACTACCATTATACATGCTTTTTCCTTGGAGAACCACGGACAACCTTTTGTTAGAAGGATCAGTGATGTAGAACACTTGTTTTGCTTGGGAAGCCATTATGAAAGGCTCATTTATATGACCTAACTTGTTGAGGTCTACCAATGTGAACCCCAATTCGTCGGTTTGTACACCACCGTTACTATCAACCCACTTACATTTAAATACCAAGCACCTAGTAAGGTTAGTGTAATCGAGCACCCAAATATCTTCAATATATCCAAAGTAAGGTCTCGGTCTTTTAACGGGTTTTGTGTCCTTTGCACTAGAGAAGTGCATTGCTTCGCCACGATCATAACCCCACTATTTTGCATGGTACTCTTGTTATCTTGTTCCTTTGTATAAAAGGAAAAGTTATTTATGTCGTATCCGCTCCAACATATGACGTTGAAGTTAGGTCCACGTGCTAGCCATTTTACGTCATCGAAAAGATTACTACCATCCTTAAGCATTTCTTCCTTGAACCATGGTAAGAAAGTCTTGTTATGCTTGTTCAACAACCACCTTTCGCTCATTCGAGGGTTTTCTTGATTGACTTTTCTTTTATGTTCAAATAAGAAAGGCTGAACACATTCGATGTTGTTCAATACATACAAATGTGCTTGAAGCACTTCCTCCCGATCCTTCCTATTAATTCTTAAGCCATGTGTACCCTTACCTTGACATCTGATCTCATCATGCCGAGGCTTAGGAACCCCTATAGGATCCGTGTTATGAAGGTAGTCCGAACAAAACTCAATAGCTTCTTCTGCAACATACCTTTGAACAATAGATGCTTCCGGACGATGAGGATTCTTCACGTACCCTTTCAAGATCTTCATGTAGCGCTCAACTGGGTACATCCATCTCAGAAAAACCGGCCCACATAATCTAATCTCCCTCACCAAATGAACAATTAAGTGAACCATTATGTCGAAAAAGGAAGGAGGAAAATACATCTCCAATTGGCACAAGATTGTAGCAGTCTCAACTTCCAAGTCATCCAACATACGGGGGTCAACGACTTTGCTACATATAGAATTGAAGAATGAGCACAACCGAGTAATGGCATGTCTCACATTTTTTGTAGCAATACCACGAATAGCAACGGGCAGAAGTTGTTGCATCAAGATGTGACAATCATGAGACTTCAAGCCAACCAATTTAAGATCACTAGAGACAAGCCTCTTCATATTTGAAGAGTAACCATGTGGAACTTTGATGCCCTGAAGACACCCGCAGAAACTTTGTCTCTCTTTTTTTGACAAAGTATGACATGCTGGCGGCAAATAAGTCCGCTTACCATCCTCAACAACTGGAGCTAACTGCTCTCGTATACCCATAGCAACGAGGTCGAGACGAGCATTGACACCATCCTTTGTCTTGCCCTGAATGTTGAGAAGCGTCCCGATCACACTATCACACACATTTTCTCCACATGCATCACATCAATGCAGTGTCTGACATCAAGCTTGCGCCAGTATGGAAGATCAAAGAATATCGACCTCTTCTTCCATATGTTTTTCTCAGCAGCTTTACCTTTCTTTTTGGACTTGCCGAATATAACATCGATGTCCTTTACCCTCTGATAAACCTGCTCTCCAATTAAGGCCGTCGGCGCTTCTTTTGTCTCTTGGCATCTATTAAAAGCTTTTTTCATCTTACGATATGGGTGATCACGTCTAAGAAATCTTCGATGCCCAAGTTAAACCGTCTTCTTTCCATGATGCAACTGAGTGTAGCATGTGCCTTCTTCACATATAGGTCATGCTTTATGCCCCTTGACACTGTACCCGGACAAGTTACCGTATGCTGGAAAGTCGTTGATGGTGCAAAATAACATGGCACGAAGCTTGAAAGTCTCATGAGAATACCCATCAACTACATCAACACCTTCCACCCACAGCGTTTTCAAGTCTTCAATCAAGGGACCTAGATAAACATCTAAGTCATTTCCTGGTTGCTTTGGGCCCGAAATCATCATAGACAACATCATGTATTTGCACTTCATGCACAACCAAGGGGGCATGTTGTAAATTACCAACAGAACGGGCCATGAACTATGAATACTACTCATGTTACCATAAGGATTCATTCCATCCGTAGCAAGTCCAAGCCTTAGGTTTCTTGGCTCATCGGCGAAATCCGGAAACATAGTATCGATATTCTTCCATTGAATAGAATCAGCATGATGACGAACCTTTCCATCATGTTTCCTCTCATCATTATGCCATCTAAGATTCTTCGCATCTTTCGCATTGGCAAACAATCGCTTGAACCTTGGAATTATTGGAAGATACCACAACACCTTCGCAGGAGGACCCTTTTTTCTCACATCATCAAGATCATCATCATCATCACCACCCTTCACTTTGTATCGTGATAACCCACATTTGGGGCAATCGTGATTGTCTTCATGAACACCGGTGTACAATATGCAATCATTGGGGCATGCGTGTATCTTCTTATACTCCATACCCATAGGACACAATACCTTCTTGGCTCATAGTTACGGTCAGGCAATGTGTTGTCCTCTGGAAGCAAGTCTTTCAACACTTCAAGCAATTCCGTGAAGCTTTTATCGGTCCAACCATTTCTCGCCTTCACACAAACCAATTTTAGCACCGCCGACAACCGTGTATGAGTAGTACACCCTGGATATAAAGGCTTATCCGCATCACCGCACAACCTATCATACACATGAGCTCGATGAAAAGATTCTTGTCCAATATCACGGATCATGTCCTCTACTCGATCATCCTCCATATCTACGTCAACGTCCTCACGTTGGGAGACACTCGCCGTACTACTCAACAACACATCACCATGCCATATCCATCTTGTATAACTCAAGCAAATCCCTTCACAAATCAAATGAGTACGTATATCCTTCACCGTACATTTCCTCGTATTCAAACATTTGACACAAGGACAACAGAACATTCCATTACTATTAGGAACATTCCTTTGAGCAAATTCTATAAATTCTCCCACCCCCTTCAAATACTCAGCACTAGTACGCTTACAAACCATCCAACTACGATCCATAACTAGATAGGTCCTGTAGATATACAAAACATATATCCAATATAAGGACAATACAGGAGATTGAAAACTATAGTTTTTGAAGATTGCCAAGCTCTGGTAACGGTCTGGCAGTGATGTCCATCACGGCCGTAACGTGCCAACTGAACCAGACCATGCCATCACGAGGCGGAACCGATCACGGCCTAGCCGTGATGAGCATCACGACGCGTGACAGATCAACCAAAGAGCAACATGCACTCAAAACCAAAAATAGAGACGTACATTCCAAACAACTCAAACTCACGGTTTCAAGTTTCAACTACTGAGACTACAGTTTCAACATACACTCAAAACCAAAAATACAAAAATGTGCCCTAAATACTCACCAGAAATAGGTGCTCGCGTGGTGGTTGGGAGGAATCGCTCGAGTGGTGGCCAACGTTCGATGTGGTTACTGAGAGCAGAGGGACAAGGAGAGTTAGTGCGCGGGAAGGGGAAAGAGAGATGTCAAGTTATTGCAAAGAATAAATGGAAAGATAGAGTTAGAGTTAATAGTGTACCTCACGGTGGTGGCGAAGAAGTCCTCGCGGTGGTTGCGGTGGAGATGAGCTCGTGATAAGCCTCTGGCTCATCTAGTTTTATAGCTAGTATGACCAGGGTTTTGTGCAAATTATATCGTATTTTCACCCAAATTAGATTAGATTGTCCTCAAGCAAGGTTTTGAGTCTCTAGAGTAGTTTTAAGTTATTTTAGCTAGTTTTAAGTCAAAATAATACACTTATGCTTACTTCCTTGTTTTCAGGTAAGTAGAAGCTAGAAAAATAAAGAACAGAGGTCTCGCCCCGCGACGGACACGCTCGCCACGCGACCCCGAAGCCTGACTGTTCCAAGAAATTGCTAAGTCTCTGGGTCGCCTCGCGAAGAAGGTCTCGCCACGCGAGCCTTGCAAACCTGAAAAAGTCAGAGACGATCACGGCTTGCCCGTGTTGAAGGTCATGGCCGTGGCAGTTTTGAAGCTGAAGCGTCTCGCCTCGCGAGTATTCCTTCGCCTCGCGAATCTGGAAGTCAGAGAGCATCACGGTTAGGCCCTGATGGCCATAACGGGCGTAAGGAGAAAACTCTTCATATCCTCGCCTCGCGAGAGTCACTTCGCCTCGCGAGAATGCCAAAGGTTGCTGACTCTTCATGAAATTCGCCTCGCGAATGTTTGCTCGCCTCGCGAGCCCTCTGAATTCTGAAATAGTATAAAAGGCTGTTCTGAATATTTTGTAAAGACTTTTGCTCATCTCACTTTCTCGATATACATTTTTTTCTTTGTGATTTCGTTATTGCTATGGAGCACTAAGTCCTAGGATTAATCTCTTGTTTGAGGATCCTATATACTTGAGGTTATGTAATCCCTATTTCAATTGTTTTTCCCTTTTCAATACCATACTTTGTATTTCTGTTTGCTTAATTCAGGAGTATCTTGTATTGTATTGATTTATCTCTGGTGATATCATGTTCCTATAATTAATCGCATCCGCTTAATTTGCGTGTGTACATTTCGTGTTCGCTTAGTTCACGAAGGGCTTAATCCCGTTTGCTTAATTCGGGAATAGGGACATGTATCGTGGTAGTAGTTTACGCTTGTAAATTACTATTACAACCCAGGAAGGGGATTAGAACCTGCTTAGGGCTTGGGATTACATTAACCAGGGATAGTTGGGAATCCTTGACAGTAGATTAATCGTTGTTTGATAACTGATAAACCCTTTTCAACTGCTTTGTTTTTGATTGCTCTGTTTTGTTTGTTCTTAATTGCATTCCAATCCAAACCCCCCCCCAAAACTTATTTTTGTGAAAAGTAATATTCTCAGAGTCCTTAGAGACGACATCCGAGTTGTCGCACTATACTATACTTTTAAACCCGCTCTTCCTTTTTGGCGTGTGCGCGACAGCGCGACCAAAAATTGGCGCCGTTGCCGGGGACTCTGAGTTGTTATTTTTCTTAATTTGTTTTTATTTTATTTTCTTTTATTTCTTTTATTTTCTGTTTTGTTTTGAATTGGTCTGGCTACTAGGTCTCATTGCCCTGAACTGTGTGATTTTGACCCGGAAATTGAAAGAACATTGCACACACTCCGTAGGGAATTTCGGGCTAGCACTAGTAGTAATTCCAATTTTAAAACTGCTTTTGAAAACATGGGAGACCAGAGGACATTAAGGCAGCTTGCTGCCCCTGATGTCAACTATAATGGATTATGTATTTCTTATCCTGGTGCTGACACCCCTTTTGAACTAAAATCTGGTTTTATTCACCTTTTGCCCAAGTTTAATGGTCTTGCAGGTGAGGATCCTCACAAGCACTTAAAAGAATTCCAAGTTGTATGCTCCACAACCTCGAGAGCGGAGAGGAGTCACCGAGGACAGTATTAAGTGAAGGCTTTTCCATTTTCACCCAAGGAGCTGCAAAGGATTGGCTTTTGTACCTTGAGCCTAACTCCATCACCACTTGGAATGATCCGAAGAGGGTGTTTCTAGAAAGGTATTTTCCTGCTTCAAGAGCTGCTTCAATAAGGAAAGAGATATGTGGCATAAGGCAAGGGAACGAGTCACTAGGCTGAATCTTTGGGAAAGGTTCAAACATTTGGTTCTCTAGCTGCCCCAAACATCAAATTTCTGAACAACTCCTGGTCCAATACTTTTATGAAGGATTGTTGCCTATGGATAGGAATCTGTTGGATGCTTTGCTAGTGGGGAGCATTAGTTGATAAGACCCCATTCTCTGCTAAGCAACTTATTGAGAACATGTCGTTGAATTCCCAGCAGTTCTCTACAAGAAGAAATTGATTGAGCCAAGAGGCGTGCATGAGATTCATAGTTCATCTTCTAACCAGGCTGCCCTTGAGAATAGATTGGATGAGTGACTTCATTTGTGAGACAATTGGCAATAGACAAGGTTCAGCCGGCAAAGTTATGTAGCATGTGCAATGCACTGAGCATCCATTTGATCCATGCCCGATCCGGAGAGAAGAGTTTGTCGGTGAAGTACCTCAGGCTTATGCGGTGAACCCCTATAATCAAGGAGGCAGTCGAATCGGTACAACATTCCAGACCTCTCTACTAATAGGTACCATCCTAGCTGGAGAAATCACCCTAATCTGCGATATGGGAATTCTTCCCAACAACAACCGATGGCACCTCGGAATCATCCTCCGGTGACCACTTTCGCACCTTACGGACCATCATTAGAAGACTTGGTGAAGCAAATGGCTGCATCTAGTGTACGGTTTCAGCGAGAGAACGGATGCGAGTATTCGAGCATTGCAGACTCAGATTGGACGATTGGCTACATCCATGAATAATATTCAACAAGGTCAAGGGACAAACCAGCTGCCCTGCACGGCCAAAGTGATAAATCCTAATGCCTCCAACCCTAATGCGAGTGTCATCTCTCCGAGATCTGGAAAGGTTGTTGAGGCCACTTCGGAAAGGATGAAGAAAGCTGTTAAGGCTACTCCCGAGCCTACCGATGAGGCTACTCCTGAGCCGGTGGTTGAAGTTGAAAGCGAGAGAGTATATAGACCACCCATTCCATTCCCACACAGAATTCAGAAAAATTTGAAGATGGGTGGTGAGAATAAAGAGAAGGAGATTCTTGATGTTTTGAGAAAAGTAGCTGTTAACATCCCATTGTTGGATGTGATCAAGCAAGTACCCGGATATGCTAAATTTCCTGAAGGACCTATGCACTAACAAGAGGAAGATGAAGACTAATGAGAGGGTTGACTTGGGAATGAATGTCTCAAGCACTTATCCAGGTCAAAGATAAGAGAGTTGCTTCTATAGGCCCTAATCAAGTCTTGCCACAAAAGTGCAAGGATCCAGGCACCTTCACTATCCCATGCACTTATTGGGGATAAGAAGTTTGAGAAGCTGTATGCTTGGACTTGGGAGCATCGATCAATGTCATGCCTACCTCCATCTTTAATAACCTTGATCCGGGGCCATTGCAAGATACACGTGTCTTACCATCCGATTGGCTAACGGGACCGAGTGCCCGACCCATGGGGATGGTAGAGGATGTCCTAGTGCAAGTTGATGATTTGATATTCCCCTGCAGACTTTTATATCTTAGACATGGCAGGAGAGACTCAGTCCAGTAGATCACCCATAATCTTGGGGAGACCATTCATGATGACATCCAAGACCAAGATTGATGTTTATGATGGGACGATGTCGATGGAGTTTGGTGGTATCGTGGCCAAATTCAAGATTTTTGATGCTATGAAGCACCCAGTAGAGGAGCACTCTGTATTCCACCTAGAGTTGCTTTGGTCGAGCTCATTGAGGACACTCATGATGACCTTATTTCTGATTTTCCTGTTATTTCTGGTTTTGATGATGTATATACTTGTACTAACTGCACTAACACTAACCCATGTTCTGTTTGCTCTGAGTTTTTGGATTTAACATTGCAGGGTGAGGATGATAGTGAAAGTGATAATGAGAGTAAAGTTGTTTTACAACAGAAATCCTTGACCCTATGGCTGCTCCCAATGCACCATCTGTTGAGCACCACCTTCTTTGGAACTCAAACCACTTCCCGAGAACTTAAAGTATGCCTACTTGGGGAGGGATGCAACATTGCAGTCATCATTTCCTCCAGCCTCAACTCCGATCGGGAAGACAAGCTTTTAGAAGTTTCGAGGAAGAACAAGAAGGCCATTGGGTGGACATTGGCCGATATTCCGAGAATTAGCCCCTCCGGATGCATGCACAGAATTTTTTGGAGGATGGGGCTAAGCTTGATCGGACAGAGCCCAAAGGCGACTTAACCCACCGATTCTGGAAGTGGTAAAGAAAGAGGTGACCAAGCTTCTACAGGGCGGGTATTATTTATCCCATTTCGATAGTTCTTGGGTAAGTCCAGGTTCAAGTTGTACCAAAGAAATCTGGTTTGACAAGTAGTTAGGAATGA
>JAUPTC010000624.1:0-41170 GCA_030762895.1 Sophora flavescens
TCATGCTTTTCACCGACAAGATAATTTTACCGAAAGCGAAACCTAATTTTCGACTAAAGGAACGAAATTCGGCTTATATTTAAATCATATTTCCAACGCACTTGGTTAGTTTGAAAATTTTCTGGCCGAAATCTAAATATTACGCTTATACGAGCGAAAAACCTTGACCAGGAACTGACGGAAATGAGAAGGAAAGCAAGGTAGATCCGCCATGAGATCGGGGACAACGAGTAATACATTATAGATCGCTGGAGTGGATGAGTCACCAAGTTACTATGAGCATTAAAATGCAAGTAATCATGACATTTAGGTAAAAGACCAAAATACCCCAAGCTTTCGCAGGCTAACAAGACGCTCTGACGAATCTTAACTACTCATTTTACGAAGGTTTAAACCTCGAAGCTCTCCACTCGTCACCACCTCCAATAAATCACACCTATTTCATTTGCTTTCGTTTTCAATATTCCTCTCAAAATCGAAACGACTGGGAGTCACAGCATTTAATTTCCGAACCGCTAAACGATAAGATCGGTGACTCATTAGTGAGTCACTTTCAGTGACTCGAAATCAGCCTCACCACCATAAAATGCGAGTCACATAATTACAACCATAGTTAGGCGAACTTGTAAGTTAATTATTAACTAGGTCAAGCTTATATTAATTAATTAATCACAAAACCCTTTAATCTAAAAGAAAACCAAACAAGGCTCAAGGGTTTCCCCTAAAAGACCTTCAAAACCGTGGCCTCCTCCCTTTCACTATCTTATTCATTCTTTCATCTTCCCCACCAACTAAGTTACAAACCTCTAAGAACACCGAATCTGCACCAAACATAGACCCTCTTACTTTATGAAAATCGGAAAACACTCAACATAAAAGTTGTTCCTCTTTCTCTTTATTTCCAACAAGCTACGATCATCAAAACTGATAAATGGATTGGAGATAGGATCAAAATACCGAAACTGCCAGAATTCTCAAGCTCACGAAACAAAGATAAATAAGTCCCTTTTCACCCCAGGCATGACTGAACCAAATGAAAACTTCAACACCAAAGTTTTTCGTTTTCTTATTATATTTCTATCAAGCCAAATTTCATGATTTTGGATGAGTACACAGAGATACACTCACAATACCATCACACCTCAAGCTGTCCAGTGCCCTTATTGAAGGTTGATCATTTTCTTCATTTCTTCAATCTTCAAGAGGTAAGCTCATCTACTTGATCATATAAGCTTCATACCCATTATTTCTCATGTTTATGCCATGAATCATATTTTTCCATTCCTAGATCTAGAACTTCAAACAATTCTAAAAATTGTACAAAAATCATAAAAATATGAAACCAATTTCTATGATCTAGTTATTGATACCTCCTTTATTTATCCAAGAGCATTGATCAAAGTCATTTTCCTTCCCTATTAACCAATAATGGCCGAACCTAGGTAGGAAAAATGAGTTTGGTGTTTTGTTGTTTGTTTTGAAAGTTAGTACTTGACTTAAGTTCTATAAACATATAACTTAAATCCAAGAGCTTAGGTCCAACAAAAATCCCTAGCTTAAATTCCTAATACGGGACTAAACCCTAACCCTAAAGGTTAGAGGATTTTTGTTTCAAATTTTAGTCTTGTAACAAGTAATCTATGCTAGTTAAGACTAGTAACTAGGATCCAAAAGATGGCATTAAGAAGATAATCCTAAACCTATTTTCTAAGTCTGGGTCTAACCTAGTCCTAAAGGTCATAGATGGCTGTTAGTTGATTAATTATAGTTATGTTGTTTGAATGAAGGTGGTTGTGTTAACCCGTATGGGATAACGAGGATCGTCGCAGTACGTGTTTCCAGATAACTCTAAGGGAGAAAGAACCATTCCATCGCCTAATCGATAAGTAGCATATAATTTATAATAATGGTGTAAAGCACTTAAACTCCTACTAGTGGTTTAGTAATCGACAATACCAAAATCGTATTGGAATCTTTTCCTGAAAACCAATGACGACTTGGAAATTGCAGGTTTATCGCCTAGGTTGATTATTCATATTCCAGGACGTCCAATTATTTACTTTTAACGCTCAGGATTCGGTTGAGGTATTCCATCCGCACGTGACGCATTGTTTCTGTTTGAATAATTATGATATTGAGAATGTCGCTGTCCTGTCACTGCCGTGATGGTTGCCGCGGCCTGGCCGTGACAGTTCTATTTTGTAGAATTCTTGCTTGGGATGTCCTGAACGGTGGTGATGGCTATCACGGCCAGGTCGGACAGAGGTTGACTTTGTTATTTAGCTGGTTGTGATAAATTGCCTTATATGATATTGAGATATTTGAATATTCTATTGATTAATGTGTTACGATGTTCCCCTGGCTTAATACTATGCTTAGATGATTTTAAGGAAATATATATATTGCTCTGAGGTATTTTTGTTTGGGTGAGAGTTTTGAATATGAATTAGAAGTACTTGCTATTATTGTGTAGCAGGATGTGATATAGAATATAAGGGAGGTTATGAGGAAAAGCTTGAGGTGCTAGGGTTGTTATTGATAAAAGTCAAGAGAATCATATGTTGCATTGTTGTTCATAACTCGAGTATTTGAGATACATGAGGTCCGAAGTTCTCGTGGACCGCTCCATATTAGAATTTAAGTTGTGCAACTATAGTGTCATTGCTATGCACGAGCACCGGATAGAGTCGAGAGAGAACTGGTGTGCACCTCTGCATCATGCGGCAGCTATAGTGTCATTGCTTGCATGAGCATTCGCACCATGGATGTACACCATGGATGTGAATGTGCATCACGCTGGGGAACGTGTCACTTGGACGACCGATCCGACATTCCTAACGAGGATGTGTGACAGATTAGCAAAGTGGCCACGAGAAAGATAAAGGTTTAGTTGCATGAGTCGAGGGCAGAGATGATATAGTGAATCGAGGGATGATTGTCGATTTTGAATGACGCGTGATAGTGACTATTATTGTATTATATGCTATGAAACTTTTTCCACTTATGAGGATAGAACTGTTTTTATCTCCCTATTTCTGTATTTTTGTGTATGTCTACTTTGTTACGTTAGAAGACCAGATGGACGAACATGTTGCCGAGGAGATGGATGGAGCCTTGTACGAGACTGGAGGTTACAGAGGAGTTGAATAACATTCCGTATGAAGATGACGCTAGAGAACAACCCACCGATCCTAATAATATATTGTAGCAAGTTTAGGGCTAGTGAGTCGCAGAAGACGTTTTCTGTTTTGATTAGTTATAAGCATTTTTGTATAAATAAGTACCAATGTGGGATCCTACCGAGAGGATACCCTAAACCGTGTTAGGTAAAATAAAGGATAATTACGGGTGTATTTATGTAATATAGTTTTAGTGTGTTTTGGATTTGGAGAAGTATACGATTATTATTTAAGTTTTAATTTTTACGTATTCTTACCAAAGAAGAGCGATTAAGCAAATAAATATTAAGGTTTTAATGTAAAACACAATGGAGCACAAATTGGTGTCTCATCTGGTGGCATCGTGAGCGGTTCAATTCTAATCGACTGAGGTCTAGGATGTTGTTACCGACCATGTCCAGTTGAATCCACATCGGATTTTTAACTATGCAGAATTGGGTAAGGGGTCCCAACCCGATGGATAATTAGCATTAGTATGGCAGATGGTATTTATATACCTGTCAATGTAGTATTATATGTCATATCGATGAGAGAGTGATGATTTCTTCGCACGCAATCATGGCTCATGGAAGAAGAAGTCCGATTACTAGGGGCGATAATCTCTCCCCGAGGGAACCATTGAGCCGACAATGGTGAGGTTAATCCTAATGGAAACGGAGGAGAGTCATCTGTGACTCAATATCATGGAAACGATAGTCGCGCTTTGCTATTTCAAACAAGCAGTATCACGAAGATGCTACAAATAAACAAAAAGAAAGAGGAACTCGTAGAATCAAATAACCATTGCAAGAGGGAATTGATTACTTTCATAAAAGGGAAGCCACCACAGCTTCCGAGGGGACTATGACCCAAAGAAGGCAGAATGGTGGGTACAAGAGATAGAGAAGATATTTGACACCATGCGCTGCACGGAGGGAGAGGGAAAGTGACTTCTGCCGCATACATGTTAACTCGGGAGAAGGGAGTATCGGAGGAGAGGTAAGATAAGAATACTGGAGTTAGAGGGTAGGATTATCTGGGCTGCGCTTGTTTATCAATGCTTCTTTGAGAAGTATTTTTCAATGTAGTCCGAGTGCGAAGGAGAGGAAGTTTACTAGTCTCCGACGCGCTTCTCGATCCTGTCACACCACTTCCAAAACCACTTTAGATTGATCACCTCTTCTCTTGGTGTTGTCCCACCTCAAAAGGCATCACCCAACACCACGTCCATCCACGTAAAAGGTCTAGGAGCCGCGCACCCATGACTCACCACACCATCGAGTACCCCACGAAAGTTATAAATATCAAAAAGCCAACATTTTTAAAACCAGAAATCACGAGATCCTTTCCATGCACCTTCACCGATTCGTGCTTGCAACCCATTCCAATGTCACTTTAGGATGATCACCCGCCTCTGGTGCTTTGGCTCCACCGTAAGGCATTGCCTAACACCACGTCCATCCACAACCAAGGTCGAGGGAGCCGCGCACCCATATTCTCGCCACACCACGAGTACCACGAAATTGATAAATATCAAAGCCAACATTTTAAAAAACCAACAACATCACGAGGATACTTTCCAATGCGCCGGTTGATACGGTGTTTGCCACCACTTCCAAGGCCACTTCGGGATGATCACCTGCCTTTGGTGCTATGGCCCCGCCTAAGGAATCGCCTAACACCACGTCCATCCACGTAAAATATCAAGGAGTCGGCACTCACACCCCCACCTCATCAGTACCCTACTTAAATTGATAAATATCGAAAGCCAACATTTTTAAAAACCAACAACATCAGCCAGGATCCTTTCTCCGCGTGCCTCGCCGATCGGGTGTTTCCCCCCCTTCCAAGGCCACTTCATGGATTATCACCCGTTTCTTGGTGCTTTGACCACCGAAGGCATCACCTAATGCCACCTCCATCCACAACCAAGGTCGAGGATCCGGGATCCCACAACCCGCCCCACCATCGAGTAACCACATGAAATTGATAAGTATCGAAAAACCAACATTTTTAAAAACCAAAACATCGTAATGATCCTTTCCGACCGCTCTTCATCCGATTTGCCACCACTTCCAAGGCCACTTCAGACGATCACCTGTTCTTGGCACTTCTGGCCTGGCCAAGGCATCACCTAACACCAAGTCCATCCTCATAAAAGCCGAGGAGCCGTCACCCAAAGTCCGACCATACCATCGAAAACCCTACGAAAGTGATAAATATCGTAAGTCAACATTTTTAAAAACACAACATCACGAGGATCTTTTTCGACGTGCCTTTAGCAGATTTGGTGTTTGCCACCCTTCCAAGGCCACTTTAGGACGATCACCCGCCTATAAGCTGATTCTGCCGCACCCTAGGCATCACCTAACACCACGTCCATCCACAACCAAGGCCGAGGAGCGGCACCCACATTCTCGCCACACCTTCGAATACCCACAAAATTGATAAATATCGAAAGCCAACATTTTTAAAAACCAACAAATATCACGATGATACTTTCCAATGCCCCTTCGTTGATTCCTGTTTGCCACCGCTTCCAAGGCCACTTCAGATGATCATCGGCCTCTTGACACTACGGCTCCGCCACGGAAGGCATCACCTAACACCACGTCCATCCACAAAAAGGTCAAGGAGTCGCGCACCCACACCTACTCCACCCCATCGAGAACCCCACGAAATTGATAAATATCTAAAAGCCAACATTTTTAAAAACCAACAACAACACGAGGATATTTCAAATGCGCCTTTTCGCCGATCCGTGTTTGCCATCACTTCCAAGGCCACTTCAGATTGATCACATGTCTCTGTGCTTCGGCTCCGCCCCGAAGGCATCACCTAACACCACGGCATCCACAGAAAAGGTCGACGAGCCGCGCACCCACAGCCCCTCTACACCATCGAGCACCCCACCAAATTGATAAATTTCAAAGCCGACATTTTTAAAAACCAACAACATCACGAGGTTCCTTTCCAATGCACTTTCGACGATCCGTTGTTTGCCACCCCTTCCAAGGCCACTTCAGATGATCACCCGCCTATTCGTGCTCGGCCCCGCCTCAGAAGGCATCACCTAACACCACATCCATCCACAACCAAGGCCGAGGAGTCGCACACCCACATCCTTGCCACACCATCGAGTACCCCACAATATTGATAAATATCAAAGCCAATATTTTTAAAAACAAATAACATCACGAGGATCCTATCCGATGCGCTCAGACCGAGATGTTTGCCACCACTTACAAGGCCACTTCAGATGATCACCCATCTCTGGGTGCTTGGCCCGCCCCTAAGGCGCCACCTAACACCACGTTCATCCATAGAAAAGGCCGAGGAGCCACGCACCCACAGCCTCTCCACACAATCGAGTACCCCACGACATTGATAAATATCGAAAGCCAACATTTTGAAAAACCAACAACTTCACCAAGATATTTTTCGATGTTCCTTCGAGAACCGTGTATGCCACCTCCTCCCAAGGCCATATAAGGACGATCACCCGTCTCTTGGTGCTTCGCCTCCCAAACGGAAGGCATCACCTAACACCACATCCATCCACATCCAAGGTCGAGGAGCCACGCACCCACACCTCGCCACACCATCGAAAGTACCCCAAGAAATTGATAAATATCGAAACCCAACATTTTTAAAAACCAAAAACATCGCGAGGATCCTTTTTCGATGCGCTTCGCCGATCTCGGTGTTTACCACCCCTTTCAAGGCCACATCATGATGATCACCCTTCTCTTCGCTCTTCCTCCTCCGCCCAGAAGGCATCACCTACACCACGTGCAAAGTTTTGAAGATGACAAAGGACAAACATATCAACTATATCCAGTTTTGTAGACTTAGATCTACAAAGGGTAGTTCTTAAAGGTTTATGTTTTTATTAATACCTTTGCAAGATCATATAAGATGTTTGAACGAGAAGAAAATAAAATCAAATTAAAATCAATGAGGATAACATAATCAAGTTGAATTCACGATTCATTATGTTGAAATCTTTTCAATCTTTACTTAATGAAAGAATATATAATACTTGATCATTAGATGAGTTTCATGTTGAAAATCTATGTTTAAATGAATAGATTTACAAATAAGATGATTGAAACCTTAGTGTAAATATGTTGCGAATAGATTCACCATTAGTACTTAATAGATTCAAAGCATTTTACTCCGGAATAGATTCACGAATGGATTCAAGATGCTTCAGTCTCAATAGATTCAGAATGGATTCAAGATGTTTCAGTCCGAATAGATCCATGAATGGATTCACGATGTATCGCCTTCTGGGAATAGATTCATGAATATATTCATGGTGTTTCAGCCTTCTCGTGAATCGATTCAAAGGGTCTTCAGAATCGATTCACAACCGTCGATATGTTTTTTTAACATAACAAACACCCCTACTAAATAGATATATTCATCTCTTTCGTTCATAATCATTAGCTATCATTTCACAAACTCAAAATAACACAAAATCTCACAAGATCCTTGCGTCCTCATTCTCTCAATCGCTCATTGTGATCATTCCGAGCTTCAAGTTGTAATTTCTCACTTTCAAGAGTGATTCAAACCTCTTCTACTCTCTCTTGTTTTTGACGTTCTTGGTCTGGAAGAAGTGAGGGATCTTCTTCTGGGTTGGATTCAGAGCGTGGAATCCCCGCCAGTGTGTAGGTTGCAGAGTGGGGTATCTCTGTAAAATTTCTTGAACGTTGTACTCAAGATCCCGATTAGTGAATGAACTCTCATACCGCGGTGTGAGATTGGATGCTGATCACAAGAAATTGTGATTGAACCAAGAAAATATCAGCTTGCAATTCTCCTTAACCCTTCTCTCTTTAATTTCAATCGCATTACATATTAGGTTTAATTGATAAAGAGTTGAATTGCATTTGAAACAATCTTCTTGAATCATCATTTCAATTAAGTTCACGCCATCTAAAGATTCACAACGCGCTCTTTCTTAAATACGTTATACCTTCATACAACAAAAGTTTTTGAAAAGTTTATAAAATCTTTTGAATTTTTATCAAACAGACGGGTCATACAATAAGGCCCCCGCTTTTAATGGTGAAGGTTATTCAGATTGAAATAATGTAACGAGAATATTTATATAAGTTCCATGATCTAGATGTATGGAACACCATAGAAAATGGTCCTTATGTTCCCACACATCTAGTTGATGGAAAGGAAAGAGTAAAGCCTAGAGATAGTTGGACTAATGATGAGAAAATGAGAGTACAACTAGATGGAGAGGTAAAAATATCATATCTGCTGCTATAGGACAAGATGAATTCTTTAGAGCGTGTAATCGTAGATCCACACAAGAAATGTGGAATAATCTGCAAGTTACCCACGAGGGTACTAGTAAAGTGAAACGAGCTCGGTTAACACCTTGACCCGTGAATATCATCTTTTTCGTATGATTCCAGGAGAATCAATACAAGATATGCAAAAACGATTCACGGCATAGTTAATCATCTAGGAAAAATAAGCAATTTTTTTTTCCAAATGAAGACTTAGTTAACAAAGTTTTGAGATGTTTAAGCGGGAATTGGCAGCCAAGGTTACGGCTATCGCAGTAATCAAGGAATTTGGCTACAATGTCCTTGGCCATATTAATTGGAAAGCTCTAAGAGCACGAATTGAAGTGAATCATCTCACCGAGCACGAGGAAGAAGACAAAAATAGAAGAGCTTAAGCCCTAATCTCCACATCTTCAAAAGCAAGGAAAGAAGAAAGTGATAAAAGTGACGAATCGAAGACTCCGATTCAAGCGATGATGACCTTAGCCTCTTTGTGAAAAAAATTTTAGTAAATTCTTCAGAAAAAGGTGGAGTTAGAAGGTCATTCCACCGGAATAAGAAGAACTTCAAAAGGGAGAATGACACTTCAACAATAAAAATGCTATGAATGTGGAAAGAAAGTGGCACATGAAAATGGAACGTCCCCAATTGCAAAAGAAAGGGGACAATTATGAGAAGATGACTAAAAAGGACAAGAAGGGGAAAAGGCATACATAGCTTGGGACGATAATCAATCTCAACTCATCCGATAGCTTCGATGATGAAGAATTTACAACCTATGTCTAGCGGCAAGCCACCATGAGGAAGATGAGGTAAACCGATGATGAATTTGAATCTTTTTCTTCCGATGATGATTTACAAAATGCCTATAATGAACTTCATTTAGAATCTATAAGACTCATTAAACAAAACCCTTCTTTTAAGAAAATCATTTATGACTTAAAAGAACACTCTCTTTGTGCAAAAAGGATTTTGAAAAAGTCACAAATGAATATGAGTTCTTAAAGATTGTTCGTGAGAAATCTTCATTAAATGTATGTTGCAAAAATAATGCATGTAAACCCTTTAGTCGTGGCGATTGTTCTAGATTGAGAAAAAAATTAATGATATGAAAACATTCTAGCCAAATTCACAATAGGTAGAGAAAACTTGAATATGTTGCTTGGAAGTCAAAAAGCGTATGCTTAGAAAAGCTCGGTTCGGGGTATGGTCCTTTGCACAAAGAAAGATTTAAAAATATTGCTTTGCTAATCCAAGCAAGACAAGTACCCCTTTACAACATGCTGTTATTGTTGCAAAAAGGACATACGGCAACTACTTGTAAAGATGGGTAGGGTAGAAAAATTTGGGTTCCAAAAGGATTGGTGCCCAAAACTAATATTCAAGGACCCAAAAAATTTGGGTACCTAAATATTATCATTGATTGTGTTGTAGGTGTGCTTGAAGCCCACTAGAAAAGATTGGTATCTTTGACAAAGGATGCTCCAAGCATATGACCAAGTGACAAGACAAAATTCACAAGTCTAGCCTCTAGAAATGGAGGTCTTGTCACCTATGGAGATAACAACAAAGGAAATATTCTCGGAGTTGGTAATATATGTCACAAAAGTCCAATGAGGAAGTCAACAAAGAAAATATGGATGAAAGAAATGAAGATGAAAATCCTCCAAAGGAAGACGAATTTGAGCATGTAGACCTACCCCATGAGGGGAGAACATTGAAGGATCATCCTATCGACCAAGTGATAGGAGACATATCAAAAGCGGGTAACTACTAGGTCGAATCTTAGGAATATATGCAATTATTCAGCATTTGTCTCTCAAATTGAACCCAAAACCATTAGTTATGCAATTATTGATGAAAATTGGTTAATGACCATGCATGATGAATTAAACCAATTTGAAAGAAATAATGTTTGGGAGCTTGTGCCTAGACCAAGAAATCATCAAGTAATTGGCACTAAGTTGGTTTTCAGAAATAAACTTGATGAAACTGGTATTATAACTAGAAATAAAGCTAGACTTGTAGCAAAGGGCTATAATCAAGAAGAGGGTATTGATTATGATGAGACCTATGTCCCGGTAGCAAGATTAGAAGCTACTAGACTACCTCTTGCATTTGCATGTATCATGGATTTTAAACTATATCAATTTGATGTAAAAAGCACTTTCTTAAATGGTTTCATACAAGAAGAAGTATATGTAGATCAACCTCCGGTTTTGAAAATTTTGAATTTTCCAATCATGTTTTTAAGTTGAAAAAGGCTCTTTATGGGCTTAAGCAAGCTCCAAGAGCTTGGTATGAAAGTTTGAGTAAATTTCTTTTAGAAAAAGGTTATAAAAGGGGAATGTTTGATACTACACTTTTCATAAAGGATAAAGGAAATGATATATTGCTTGTTCAAATATATGTGGATGATATTATCTTTGGTTAAACTAATGAGTTTATGTGTAGAGAGTTCTCAAAGTTGATGCACAATGAATTTGAGATGTCCTTAATGGGAGAACTAAATTACTTTCTTGGACTTCAAATAAAGCAAACAAGGAATGGCATCTTCATAAATCAAGCTAAATATTACAAGGAGCTTATCAAGAAGTTTAGAATGGAGAATGCCATAGAAATTAGCACACCAATGGGTACCGAGCTGTTATTTGGACAAAGCATTAAGGTGGTAAGCCTATTGACCCTTCAAAATATAGAGGTATTATAGGTTCTTTACTATACTTGACAGCTAGTAGGCCCCGGTATTATGTTTAGTGTGTGTATGTGTGCTAGATTTCAAAGTAATCCCAAGGAATCACATTTCATTTCGTTAAACACATATTAAGATATCTAATAGAACACCTAATACAGGTCTATAGTATCCTAAGGGTGAATTTCTGGTTTAGTTGGATACCGATTCCGACTTTCCAGATGCAAGTTGATAAAAAGAGTACTAGCAGACTTGTCATATTTTTGGGAATTCTTTAATTTCTCGAATAGTAAAAAGAAGTTAGTGTAGCTTTTGTCCACAGCTAAAGCCGAGTACATAGCAGCAGAAGTTGTTATGAACAAATTTTATAGATGAAACAACAACTCCTTGACTATGGCTTAAAACTTAACAAAACTCCTATAAGATGTGACAATACTAGTGCCATAAGCTTAACAAAAAATCCCATCCAACATTCAAGAGCAAAGCATATAGATATTCGACATCATTTTCTAAGAGACCATGTTGAGAAAGGAGACTGTGTTTTTGAGTTTGTTGAAACAACAAATCAATTACGGACATTTTTACAAAACCTTTGCCTAAAGAAAGCTTTTTCCGCATAAGAAGTGAATTAGGCATACTTGATATATCATGTATAGATTTAATATGTACGTAATTGCTTAAATATGTATGCATATGCAAAAGGTACCAAAATTACTCAAGGCATGACCTATATTCTTTTCAAAATTGAACTTTGACAACTCAATATGTGATTTTGATGATTTGATTGTATTTGACGCTTAGCTTGCTGTGAACATGTGTAAAATGTGTATTCAAACTTGCTCCATGCATCGAATAGGCAATTCAAGCATTAATCAAAAATTCATACGGAAAGTGAGCTAATAAGGCGTAAATGACACAATCTAGTTCTATTTTTCTGGTTTTCCGCTTTTTTGCTCATCGCGGAATCGATTCACCCCTATATGAATCGATTCACCCATTTTTTTCCTCTCGTGAATCGATTCACCCACTTTATGAATCGATTCATAGCGTCTTAATCAATAAAAAAAACACGATGTTCACAATTCATTTTTGCGCTATACCCTCTTTCCATCTCACTACTCATCTTCTTCCTCTCAAATCCCTAACCCTCATTCTCTCCATCTCTTTTCCTCCTCCACTAAACCCACAAATTTCTTCCTCCTCTCATCTTAACAACCAAAACCCCCAACATATCCTTCCATTTCATGACTCGAGAAAAGCATTTCAACCAGGGGACTCCCTCACTTGCAATTGAACGCGATTTGGGTGCACCATAGGGAGAGCGATCTGGTCCACAACCCCAGCATTTCTAGCAACAGGGTTTCTTCCTCTCTCGATGCTCCTTCAGCAGATCCGTGTTTGCCACCCCTTCCAAGGCCACTTCAGATCGATCACCCGCCTCTTGGTGCTTCGGCTCCGCCCCTAAGGCATCACCTAACACCATGTCCTTCGACAACCAAGGTCGAGGAGCCGCGCACCCCATCCTCGCCACACCATCGACTACCCTCAAAATTGATAAATATCGAAAGCCAAAATTTTATAAAACCAACAACATCGTAAGGAACCTTTCCGATGCGCCCTTAGCTGATCCTGTTTGCCACCACTTCCAAGGCCACTTCAGTGATGATCACCCGTATCTTGGTGCTTCCGCTCCGCTTAGAAAGGCATTACCTAACACCACGCCCATCCACCACTGAGGTCGAGGAGCCGTGGCAACCACAGCCTCGCCACACCACCGAGTACCCCATGATATTGATAAATATCAAAGCCAATATTTTTAAAAACCGACAACATCCCGAGAATCCTTTTTCGATGCGCCTTCGCCGATCCTGTTTGCCACCACTTCTAAGGCCACTTTAGGAGGATCACCCGTCTCTTGGTGCTTAGGCTCCGCCCCGTAAGGCATCAACTAACACCAAGTCCATCCATAACCAAGGTTCAGGAGTCGCGCACCCACAAAGCTCGCTACACCATCGAAAAACCCTACGATATTGATAAATATCAAAAGCCAACATTTTTAAAAACCAACAACATCACGAGGATCCTTTCCGATGCGCCTCCGATTCCTGTTTGCCACCACTTCCAAGACCATTTCAGACAATCACCCTTCTCTTGGTGCTTCGCTCCGCCCCTAATGCATCCCCTAACACCACGCCTTTCCATAATCCAAGGCCGGGAGCCGCGCACCCCTACCTCCCCACACCATCGAGTACCACACAAAATTGATAAATATCTAAAGCCAACATTTTTAAAAACTAACAACATCGCAAGAAACCTTTTCGATGCGCCTTCAACCGATTTGGTGTTTGCCACCATTTCCAAGGCCACTTCGTGATGAACACCGCCGCTTGGGTGCTTCAACAATGCCCCGTAAGGAATTACCTAACACCACGCCCATCCGTAACCCGTGTCGAGCGGCCGCACACCCACGCTCACGCACACCATCGAGTAGCCCACGAAATTGATAAATATCGAAAGCCAACATTTTTTAAAACAAAAACACCTTTTAGATGCGCCTTAGGCAGATCCGGTGTTTGCCACCACTTCCAAGTCCACTTCAGATGATCACCGCCTCGGTGCCGCGACTACGCCTCGAACGCATCACCTAACAACATGTCCTTCCACAACCAAGGTGGAGAAGAGCGCACCCACAAAGACGCCACACCATCGAGTACCCCCAATATTAATAAATATCTAAAGCCAACATTTTTAAAAACCAACAACATCATGAGTATCCTTTCGATGCTCCTTCTTCGTAGATTTGGTGTTTCCCACCCCTTCCAAGGCCACTTCGTGACGATCACCTGCCTCTTGGTGCTTCGCTTTCCGCCTCTAAGGCATCACCTAACACCACGCTCCATCCACAACCAATGTTGAGGAGCCTCACACCCACAGCCTCTCAACACCATCGAGTACCCAACGAAATCGATAAATATCGAAAGCCAATATTTTAAAAACCAATAACATCACGAGATCCTTTCCGATGCACCTTGCGTCGATCCGTGTTTGCCACCCCTTCCAAGGCCACTTCTGACGATCCCCGCCTCATGGTGCTTCGCCTCCACCTCCAAAGGCATCACCTAATACCAAGTCCATCCACAACCAAGGTCGAGAGCCGTGCAACATGCAGCCTCGCCAAAACATCGAAGTACCCCGCAATATTGATAAATATCAAAGCCAACATTTTTAAAAACCAACAACATCACCAGGATCTTTTTGGATGCACCTCCGTTGACCCAAGATTTGCCACCATTTCCAAGGCCACCCAAGACGATCACCCGTCTCTTGGTGCTTCGGCCACGCCCCTAACACATCACCTAACACCACGCCCTTTCACAACCAAGGCCTGGGTGAGCCGCGCACCCCAACCTCCCCACACCATCGAGTACCACACAAAATTTATAAATATCGAAAGCCAACACTTTTAAAAACCAACAACATTGCAAGGAACCTTCCGATGTGCCTTCAACCGATCCGGTGTTTGCCACCCCTTTCCAAGAGCACTTCAGAAGATCACCCGCCTCTAGGGGCTCGGCCCGCCCCTAACGCATCACCTAACTCCACGATATTCCACAACCAAGGCTGAGGAGCCGCCACCCCAACATCCCCACACCATCGAAAGTACCCCACAAAATTGATAAATATCGAAAGCCAACATTTTTAAAAACCAACAACATCGTAAGGAACCTTTTCGATGCGCTTTCTCATTGATCCGTGTTTGCCGCCACCCTTCCAAGGCCACTTCATGACGATCACTAGTCTCTTGGTGCTTTTGCCCGCCCTAAGGCATCACATAAAACCCCGTCCATCCACAATCAAGGTCGAGGAGCCGCGCACCCACAAACCTCCCCACACCATCGAGTACCCCACGAAATTGAAAAATATCGAAAGGAAACATTTTTAAAAACCAACGACATCACGAGGATCATTTCCGATGCGCATTCAGCACATCCGTGTTTGCCACCCCTTCCAATGCCACTTCAGACGATCACCCGCCTCTTGGTGCTTCGACTCCGCCTCCTAAGGTATCACCTAACACCTAGTCCATCAACAACCAAGGTCGAGGAGCCGCATAACCCACAGCCCGCCACACCATCGAGTACCCCACAATATTGATAAATAACGAGAGCCAACATTTTTTTAAAACAAACAACATCACGAGCATCCTTTGCGATGCGCTTCACCGATCTGGAGTTTGCCACCCCTTACAAGGCCACTTCGAGACGATCGCCCATCTCATGGTGCTTTGGCTCCTCCTTCGAACGCATCACCTAATACCAAGTCCATCGACAACCAAGGTCGAGAGTCGTGCACCCACAGCCTCGCCACAACATCGAGTACCCCGCAATATTGATAAATATTGAAAGCCAACATTTTTAAACACCAACAACATCACCATGATCTTTTCGGATGCACCTTCTCTGGAACCAAGTGTTTGCCACCACTTCCAAGTCCACTTTAGGACGATCACCCGCCTCTTGGTGCTTCGGCTACGCCCTTGAATGCATCACCTAACACCACGTCCTTCCATAACCAAGGTCGGGGAGCCACGCACCCCAACACCCCTACACCATCTTGTATCCCACAAAATTGATAAATATCGAAAGCCAACACTTTTAAAAACCAACAACATTGCAAGGAACATTTTCGATGCGCTTCAACCGATCCGGTGTTTGCCACCCCTTCCAAGGGCACTTCAGGATGATCACCTGCCTTTGGGGGCTTCGGCTCTGCCTTTAACGCATCACCTATCACCACGAAATTCCATAACCAAGGTGGAGGAGCCGGGCACCCCAACCTCCCTACACCATCGAGTACTCGACAAAATTGATAAATATCGAAAGCCAACATTTTTAAAAACCAACAACATCGCAAGGAACCTTTCCAATGCACCTTTGGCCGATCTGGTGTTTGCCACCCCTTCCAAGGCCATCGTTGACGAACTGGGCAAGTATACCCAATCGCAAGTAATACGGTGGTGAGACCATTTATCGCTCCCACGAGGACCGTGACAAGTACTAGCACGTACCGAATCAATTACTATCTAAGCGGATATTTGGATTGAAGGGAGCTCGATAGTAAATACCAAGCCCAAATAAGCTTTAAACCTAAAATAAAAAAAAAATAAAGAGAAAAGCTCTTTTTGGGTTTTTGTCGAACACTTGGGAGGCAGTTAAAAGGATTCTTCAAATATATGAACGTCTGGCCGGGATTAGGTTCCCTAAACTTCATCCCCATGCAATGAATTGACTAATAAACAGTTTCTACTTCAGCTATGGCAATCAATCCACTGGATTACTCAAGCCTCGATTCCTCGGATGACAAGAGCCTAAATCCACTAATAGACCCTAATTCCTTAGGTGGCCAAGATTAATGAATTTGCATTAAGATTAGGGATTACGCGATTACTAGTAAACCAAACTCTATTCCTAGACGAAGGGTTACTAGGTGATTAATTTCAGTTTTTTGGGTTCTAATACGAATTTTCCAATTGCATATCAACACACTAATCAAGTCATGGGGTGCTAGCCACAACAAGCATTAAGCATAGAAATCAATCACTTATAAAGAAGTAAAAAGAATCAGATTACAAGATCAAGTCGGATACATGGAGAATTCGGAAATAGCTACACCTAACCCCAACAATGGGGGTTTAGCTACTCATGATCATAGCCAAAACAAAATAAATATAGATGAAGAGGAGAAGAGGCTCCATGGAATCCTCGGCAGCTGCCCTTGGTTCGAGAGAGAGTGTTTGAGGGTTTCCAAACTTGTTTCTTCCGCTCGCGGCTGCCTTTTATAAATCAGATTCGCGTCACGGCCGTGATGGCCATCACGGCCAGGACGTGACGCCGCCTTGGCGCTTTCAAATATTGGAGCATCACGTGCGATGCTCATCACGGCAGGCCGTGATAGCTTCGCTTCACCAAATGACTGTCCACGCCGTGATGGGCATCATGGCTTGGCCATCCGTGACAGATTCTGCCAATAGGGGGTCTGGTTCCATTAACATGTCACGGCCGTGATGGGTATCACGGTTAGGCCGTGACATATTCTGACTTTTGCCTTCTTTCTTCTTAATTATTGCTCGATCAAGGCCGTGATGGGCTCGCTTGGGTCATCTTCTTCACTTTTCAAGCTCTGCCTTCATCCAAGCTCCATCATGGCTAATCTTGAGCATTTTTATTTAAATTCCCGCAAAACAACACCAAGAAACCACCTTAGCCGCTCCAAGGGAAAAACTAACTAAAAGCAAATAAAGAATGCCTAATCTATATGAAAATGCATGCAAAAGTGTACAGAAACATGATGTAAAAATCACACTATCAAATCACCAAGAAGCTTATTCAATTGCTTGTCCTCAAGCAATTACTAAGGCTAGAAGAGATAAATGATCGGAACATGGATAGTGAACCAAGAACCCGAGTAAATAATCCAAGTAACAGGCATTTCAAATAATTAAGCAAGAGACAATCGTTTCAAGTCCAATTAGAAGCTTAGGTTTCTTAGACTCATATTCTCACCGATTCGGCACTCTTTCTCACCTGAAACTTACCCCAAGCTTGTTCATTTGCTTGGCTCTCTTTCTTGCCTCACTCAAGTGTTCAAGGATATATGACAATTCGCTCCATTTTCCTCAAGGAATGAATTCTACCATAGGATTGACTATCAACCAAATCTCTACTTTATTAATGAAAACAGTTAAGAATCAAGATGTCTTTACTTTGGTTGTAACGTGGCCATGGGATTTTTCGTTAGGTGGGGAAGTCAAGAAAAGGACATTTCAAAAGGCTACACAAAACATTAAGCAAAGGCAAATTATGACACCTTCTAAAATACCCTTTTGGGTTTCGATTCACTTTCGCCACCTTTCTTTCTTTTCTTTTCATTTTATTTCTCATTTATTTTTGTCATCCCCTTCTCTATATATTTTCTTTTTCTATTTCTGGGATAAGGGGAGATTTTTCAACTCAAGAGAAATATTTCTCCTGATTCTTTCATCCCAAACTTTTTTCAACTACCTTTTTACCCTTTTGTAATACTTTTAGAAGGTATCCTATCAAGCATCATTCATCCACATATTTCAAGGTACCAAGAAAAGTATTGTATTCATGTAGGCTCAAAATTGGGCAACTAAGGGGTAGCATTTAGTCATTCAAATCTCGAAGGCCGGAAAATACCTAGTGCCTCAATCATTTTCAAAAATGTTTTCAAAAATTTTTAAGCTTCAAAATGGTTTCAAGTCAAGTTCTAGAGAAAACAATCCAAGAGGAATAACACTCTATCACAAAGAATGGGGTAGATTTAATGAGTACCCCCTGTTGGATCAAAATCTCACATTTTAGTAGTTCAAAAATCACCGAGAAACACAAGTCTACTAACCACATGCTACTTATTAACTATCACAGATCATCTCAAGCATTTTTATTTGTAGCCTTATTACAGGAATAAAAAAATTGGGTTCGAAAATTCACTATCTCAAAATATTTGGCTCTTAGTTCTTACAATTGGATGCAAAATCTAACCGAGGGGACAATCGAATCATGTGATCATGCAGAGCTATCATGCAAAACTATATGAATGCAACATGAACAATGCAAAAATACCCCTACCCCAAGCATAAGAATTTACATTGTCCCCAATGTAAACAATCAAGTCGGAGAGAGGAGAAAATTGGAACGACTTACCGAGGCGGTAGTGGGTGTTGGCTAACATGATTAGTCAGAAACTTGTTGGGAATTGTGTCAAAATTTTGGGTCACGGACGTGATGCTTATCACGGGCAGGTCATGATGCTTATCACGGGCAGGCTGTGATGTTTATCACAGGCAGGCCGTGATGCATTCTGGTCCAGAGGGGTAGCCTGTCACGGCCGTGACCTCCATCACGGCTAGGTCGTGATGCTCTCTCGGGTTCGTGGTCCTCCCATCACGCCGTGATGGGGACTCGTGGCCAGCCCGTGATCCTCTCTCGATCTTCAACGAGTTCATCACGCCGTGGACCGGTGTCACGGCCTGGGCGTGATGGTTGCTGACTTTGTTGTCTCTGCCCTTTTTGCTTCTCCTTCCTCCTTACCCTGAAAACACTTAACACATCTATTAACAAATCTCTTGATCTTCTCAAATTATTCAAGAGTTGAAAATCAAAAACAAAATAAAAATGAAAAGAAAACTTGGGTTGCCTCCCACTAAGCGCTTCTTTAACGCCACTAGCTCGACGGTAGATGACCTCAAGGGTCATGAAGGTGCACAACCAAATCAGTCTCTCGATGTCACCACCCAAGTAGGCCTTGAGTCTTTGGCCATTAACCTTGAAGGTCCTTTTTGAAGTAGGATCCTCCACTTCCACACTCCATGAGGTGAGATTTCTTTGACAATGAACGGTCCCACCATTTGGACTTCAACTTGCCCGGAAACAATCTCAGCCAGGAATTGAATAATAAAACTTGTTGTCCCGGCTGAAATGTTTTCATGACGATCTTCTTGTCATGGTAGGTCTTGGCTCTCTGCTTGTAAATAGCTGCATTCTCATATGCTTTAAGGCGCATCTCTTCTAACTCATTAAGCTGATTCACTCTTTTCTCACCCGCCAGAGTGGCATCAAAATTCAAGAACTTCAATGCCCAAAAAGCTCGATGCTCCAACTCTACGGGTAGATGAAATGCCTTACCATAGACCATCCGAAAAGGAGATAATCCCACAGTAAGTTTTCACATGCAGTCCGGTAAGCCCACAAGGCATCGCAAGCTTCCTTGCCCAATCTCTTCTTGAAACGGCTGCAGTCTTTTCCAGAATTTTCTTAATCTCCTGTTGGAGACCTTCGCTTGCCCATTTGTTTGTGGATGATATGGGGATGCCACCTTATGCCTCACATCATATTTGGTCAACACATTCCTCAGTTGTGAGTTGCAAAAGTGAGATCCCCTATCACTTATAAGGACCCTTGGGACACCGAACCGGCAAAGATGTTCTTCTTGATGAATTTAATCACTGTTTGGGCATCATTCCCCGTGTTGCAATGGCCTCCACCCATTTGGAAACATAGTCCACCGCCACCAAGATATATTGATTGGAGAATGAAGGTGGAAATGGAACCATAAAGTCTATGCCCCAAAGCAATCAAATACCTCAACCTCCAATATGTTCTGCAGTGGCATCTCATCCCTTTTTGAAATGTTCCCGGCCCTTTGGCACTTGTCACAACTCTTCACATGATTGAAAGAGTCCTTGAAGATTGAGGGCCAAAATAGCCCAGATTGGAGGACCTTTGCAGTTGTCCTATCCCCATTTTAATGTCCGCCATATGGTGAGTTATGACAATGCCACAAAATTTTCCTTGCTTCCTCTTGCCTAACGCACTCTCCTCCATAAGCCATTCGGTCCAACCTTGAACAGAAATGGGTCATCCCACATGAAATGGTTGGCATCCCTAAGAATTTCTTCTTTTGTTGCCAAGTGAGGTGCTCCGAACAATATTGGCTGCCTTAAAATTTGCCATGCTCGGCAAACCATGGTCTTTCATGCACCAGAAATAAGGACTCATCCGGAACTCATCCCGAATGTCCTTTTCTTTTGCAGCCACCTCTTCATTCACCAACCGGACAAGTGGTCAACCACCACATTCTCGCTGCCCTTTTTGTCTTTGATGACTAAGTCAAACTCCCCGCAACAAATGTAATCCACCTTATGAGTCTTGGTTTAGAATCTAACTTAGTCAACAAATATTTAATTGCAAGCATGATCGAAAAAACAGTGACTTGTGAACCAATTAAGTAGGAACGAAATTTTTCCAATGCAAACTCTATGTCTAGCAACTCTTTTTCAATTGTTGCCTAATTTACTTGATTGTCATTGATAACCTTGCTAGCATAGTGAATGTGATGGAAAAAATTTTCCCTCCGCTGTCCCAAAACTGCCACAACTGCGTAGTCACTGGCATCACACATTAATTCAAATGGTGACTCCCAGTTGGGTGCAACAAGAATGGGAGCGGTGATCAACTTTTCTTTCAAAACCTGAAAAGAGGAAAGACAAGCAGAATCAAACACAAATGGTGTGTCCTTGTTCAAAAGGCCATTTATTCTGACTCCGAGGGAGAAATGCATTGGAGTACCGATGTGTACCATGCATTCGAATTTACATATAGTAATGTACATATCTTACCAAAAACAAGTCATTTATGGATATTATCGGGAAGGTCGTGGGGTCCAAGGTCAGTCTCTCTTTTTCACTCCGCAAGGATCAAGATCAAATGAACATTCATTCTCTTTCTACCGGAGAAAGATATATTTCAAACCTTTTAGTAAGGAATGATCAAGTAAAGCATAAATTCGTACAACAAACAATAAATTATAACAAATAAAAAATTAAATATATATAGATAAAAAAAAACAGAGTGTTCTTATTCAAAACGCCCGTGATCTTCAACCAATTCTCGTGCTTCAATATAATTACCTGGGGTAAGGGCTATAGCTTGTTTCCAATATTCAGCGGCTTGATCAAACCAAGCCTCCGCAATTTCAGAATCTCCTGCCGAATGGCCTGTTCTCCGCTGGTCGGAATAGGTGAGTAAATTCCTTCCTTAGAACCGTACTTGAGAGTTTCCCCGCCTCATACGGCTCAAGAGTCAATTATTTTGGTATTCCATTTTTTTTTTTCCGGAGTTAACCAAAAGAAAAGAGGTGAATTACATGAGTTTAAAACTTGAATTTTGATTCATATTACTAAAGAATTTGATTCCCTTTTTATAGTTTTATCTTTTCTCCTACCTTCCGAAGAATAAAGCATCGGCATTAACACTGATTATAATTTTCTGAAAGGTAACTATCTCGATTTCATATATCATATATGAAAGTATATGATATATCAATTTCTATAGAATCTTTGATAAAGTTTTTTCTTTCTTATGAAGAAAAGACTTACTATCTTGGGGATCTGATACTACACTACTGCTCAAAACCCTAGGGGATCGACTTTATTACATAAGTGGATTCCTAACTTTTCTCTCATGATATAAGTAAGCAGTTCTTATTGTATCGGTCCAAAACCTCGCTAATGGATCTTTACGGTGCTTCTTCTATCAATTAAATCTTTTATCCATAGAAAAAAAAGTATCTAGGCATATCTATTTCTTCATATTTCGAATTCTTATGAAGTTTTTTTGCTACAGCTGATAAAAATCGTTGTTTTGGACGATATATATCTAGAAAGCCTATTTTTTTTTTTTTAGTATTTCTTAGCAGATTTGCTCGTTCTTTTCTTTTTTATTTCTATAGTGGAGATAGTTGCACGTAATGACAGATCACGGCCATATTATTAAAAGCTTGAGGTAAGAAGGGGTTTCGTTCGAGTGCCCGAAAATAATATTCCAAAGCTTTCGTATGTTCTCCGTTATTTGTGTGGATAAGGCCTATGTTATAAAGTACATAATTTCAATCATAGGGATCAATTTCCAATCGCATAGCCTCATAATTATTCTTTAAAGCTTCCGCATAATTTCCTTCCGATTGAGCCGACATCCGTTACGGCCGCCATTCACTCAAAGAATCTCCGCCCGCAACCGTACATGAGATTGTCACCTCATACGGCTCCTCATTTATGTGTATAATGAAATGAGAAAAAATAAATACATAGAATCAAAAAAGATTGCAGTATTCTCATTATCAACTGAGCAGGGCTAGTGTTTTTACAAGAAATCTCTAGCCAACCTTCCTTTATAAGATCTTTTCTTAACATCAATTATGTTGGTACTTGGATAAAAAAATAAGGTAACTCCAACAATTTCTTTGTCCTCAACGCCGCTTAATTTCCCTAATTAGTCACTTCAACAGTCTTCGATGGTTATATGGGTATCCAAAATACGAACGAGATGGATGTTTGTTGTCCCAACCATTCTTGTTAGTCCCGATCCCGAAAGGGAAGGAAGGATATTTTTTTCCAAAGTTTTCTTTCGTGTTGTTGATTTCTAAGCATAGTGCTTCTTCCCCCTGACCGCCGCCTATTGGTACTAGTGAAGTAGGGTTGACCTAACTACTCCATTAGGTATAGGTCTAACCTTTCGCTAATACTATAAAAACCTAAAATTGAAGCATATGAGGCTGCATTAATCGGGGATACGCGATGAAGGAATTAATCAATCGCTTTATTTACAAATTTCACCTTCAAAGACAACGGCTTGGCTATCTTTGAGAAGTCCTTGATGAACCCCGCCAAAAAGCCCGCATGCCCAAGGAAACTCCTCACACCCTTGACATTCACCGGTGGAGGCGGTTCTCAATCACATCAATCTTGTATTTATCCACTTCGATCCCCTTAGCTGAAATTTTGTGCCCAAGCACAATGCCTTCCTGCACCATAAAATGACACTTCTCCTAATTTAAGACTAAATTGGTGTCCGTGCACCTCTTTAACACAGCAGCAAGGTTAGACAAACAATTATCATAAGAGGAACCGAAAACAGAAAAATCATCCATGAAAACTTCAATGTATTTTTCTACCATATCAGAGAAAATGGAAAGCATACACCTTTGAAATGTCGCAGGCGCATTAAAAAGTCCGAAAGGCATCTTCCGATAGGCGAAAACTCCAAAAGGGCATGTGAATGCAGTTTTTTTCTTGGTCTTCCGGGTTAACCACAATTTGGTTATAACCCGAATAACCATCCAAGAAACAGTAATAAGCTTGCCCGACCAACCTCTCTAACATCTGGTCCATGAATGGAAGTGGGAAATGATCCTTCCTAGTAGCTTGATTAAGCTTCCGGTAATCTAGACACATTCGCCAGCCGGTGACTGTTCTAGTTGGGATCAACTCATTCTTCTCATTGTGCACGACGGTCATGCCACCTTTCTTTGGAACCACTTGTACCGGACTCACCCAAGCATTATCGTAAATCGATAGATCATTCCAGCTTCAAGGAGTTTCAGCACCTCCTTCCTTACCACTTCTTTCATTGTGGGATTGAGCCTCCTCTGCGGTTGGATCACCGGTTTAAATTCAGCCTCCACCATGATCTTGTGCATACAAAACGTGGGGCTAATACCTTTCAAATCAGAGATGGACCATCCAATAGCTGTTTTATGCTCTCGAAGCACCCTTACAAGTTTCTCCTTTTCCAATTTGGACAATACATTGCTCACTATGACAGGGTCTTCCTCATTCCCCCCAAGAAAGACATACTTCAAGTGGGGAGGTAGAGGCTTAAGCTCTAACTCGAGCTTCTCTTGGACTTCATCCTTTTTGAGCTCTTCCTTCTTAGTGTTGACAGCAAGTTGCTTGGGATGAGCTTCCAGATCACACAAACAGCCTTCTATTTCCTTCTCCTCTTCCTCATCAAGATTTTCAATATAATTCACAATCAACTTCTCAAGAGTAGAGGGATGGTGCTGCTGTTCAAAGGCTTCTTTAGCCACCACTTCCGCAAGGTCCATGCGGAAACAATTCTCTTCATCACTCGGACGATGCATAGCTTCAAATACATTAAAAGTGACCTCTTCATCTTGCACTCTGAGTCGAAGTTGGCCCTTTTGTACATCTATCAAAGCATAACCAATTGCTAGAATGGGTCTCCCCAATATAAGTGGAACTTCTGCATCCTCCTCCATGTTTAGTATCACAAAATCCGCTGGGAAAATAAACTTGTCCACTTTAACCAAGACATCTTCCAAAATACCATAAGGACGCTTGATTGATCTGTCAGCTAGTTGCAGTGCCATCCTTGTTGGCTTCACCTCACCACCTCCAAGCTTGTTCAAAATTGAAAGCGGCACCAAATTGATACTCGCTCTCAAGTCACACAAGGCCTTACCAATAGCAACACTCCCAATAGTTCAAGGGATTGTAAAACTACCAGGATCTTTAAGCTTTGGAGGTAGCTTCCTTTGAAGTATTGCACTACACTCTTCTGTCAAGGAAACAGTCTCACATTCTTTGAACTTTCTTTTCTTCGTGAGCAACTCCTTCATGAACTTTGCATAAGTGGGCATCTGCTCTAGTGCTTCAAAGAAAGGGTATGTTAATCAGAACCTCTTGAAGATGTCAAGAAACTTGGCAAACTGTTCTTCCTTCTCCTTTTTCTTGCTCAAATGAGGATACGACAACTTCACATAATAGGGGATCTCTTGAGGCTTGTCTACATCTTTCAAAATCTGACTTTTAGTCCTCCTCAAAATTGAATTCTCATCCACTAGCTTCTCCCTCTTGTCTTTTTTTTCACTTTCTTTTTCTTCCCCTCTAGTACAACCTCTTTGCCTTTTTCTTTATTCAAATCAGATTTTTCTGCAACCACCTCTATTTTTTCATGAACTCTCTGATTTTTCAACAAAGGCTCTCCACTATCTTCCTCAAGGCTTTTATCACTCCTCAAAACAATAGCCGTACAATGATCCTTAGGATTAGTTTGAGTATTACCCCGAAAACCTCGCCGCTAGATTGCTCCGCTAGTTGTTTTGCAATCTGTCCAACTTGAACCTCCAAGTTCCTTATAGAAGCATCGGTGTTTTTATGGTTTGAAATGGACATTTGCATGAACTGATTGAGGGTGTTCTCCAAGATAAAAGTCCGATCTTGAGGCGGTTGTGTAGGAAGGGGCTTGCTTGCTTGTCCAGCATCTTGTTTCCAACCAAAACTCGATTGATTCCTCCACCCTTGGTTGTAATTGTTGGAGTATTGGTTATTGCCTTGCCGCCCATAGTTCCCCATATAATTAGTTTCCTCATGGGAACTAGGTGGAGCCTCACAATTTCCATTATCATGATCTCCTCCACAAAAATCACATCTCATTACCCCGCTGAGGTGGCCTGGTTGTCCCTTGAACAGTTTGGAGTTGTTATGGGAGTTGCGCTAGTTGCTTGGTAATGGACTCCAGCTTGTTGTGTCATGAGCTTATTCTCGAGCCAACAAAGTGCATTTTGTGAATCTAACTCCAACACCCCTTCTTGATGTGGGACCCCGATCATGATGCATCAAATAGTCATTAGATGCCATAGCTTCTATCAAAATCAAGTGCTTCCTCCGCTGTCTTTCTGTTCATGGAGCCTCCACTGAGGCATCCAACATATACCTGGTTGATTGGCCTCAATCCATAGCAAAATATTTGCATTTGGGTATGATCGTGAAACCCATGATTTGGGCATCTTTGGAATAAGTCTTTGAACCTTTCCCATGTGTCATGAAGAGTCTCACCCTCTTGTTGAGCAAAGCTTATGATATCACCCCTTGTCTTCACAAATCTAGAGTTGGGAAAGAACCTTGCAAGAAATTTTGCCTTTAAGTCATCCCATGTAGTGAAGCTCCCACTTGGTTGAGATCGAGCCAAGACTTGGCTCTATCTCTTAGTGAGAAAGGAAACAACCTTAGGCGAAGCACATCATCGAAACACCATTCTCGCTTACTCGGATCACACAACTCCAGGAAGTTGGAGACATGACTATTAGGATTTTCTTTCTCCAACCCGCAAATTGATTTTGTGAAACCATATTGATGAAAGCTGGCTTGATTTCAAAGTTTGCGCAGCCATCGGAGGCCTCACTATGCTACCGACATGCCGATTGACATTTGTATTGGCATAGTCACCAAGTGTCCTCCGTGGTGGATCACCTTCACCATTGCCTCGCCATTCTCGAAGTTCTTCTTGATGAACTTGAGAGGTGGAAGTCTCTTGTTCTTCTTCTTGTTGTTCTAACAGCTTCGCTGTCTTGCTTGCCTCCCATTCCCCCTAGTTGTTCTTTCTATTTCGTGGATTGTAGAGGAGTTGGTCACCTGGGATAGTACCTCGCATACACAAACAGTCTAGCAAACAAGAGTGTTAGCAAGAAATGTCAAGACACAACAAAGAAACACACTTAAAAATTGACAGAAAAACAAAACAGAAAAATATTACAACAAACATATTACAACAGATTTTTTTTTTTGCTTAAATTAGTAACTGAAATGGGTATGCTAATATTGAAACACAGTCCCAGGCAACGGCGCCAAAAACTTGTTGACGAATCTGGGCAAGTATACCCAGTCGTGCAAGTAATACGACGGTGAGACCGTTTATTGTTCCCACGAGGACTGTGATAAGTACTAGCACGTACCGAATCAATTACTATCTAAGCGGATATTTGGATTGAAGGGAGCTCGATAGTAAATACCAAGTCCAAATAATATTTAAACCTAAAATAAACAAAATAAAGAGAAAAGTTATTTTGGGGTTTTTGTCGAACACTTGGGAGGCATTTAAAAGGATTCTTCAAATATATGAACGATTCTGGGATTAGGTTCACTAAACTTCATCCCCATGCAATGAATTGACTAATAAACAGTTTCTACTTCAACTATGACAATCAATCCACTGGATTACTCAAGCCCCGATTCCTCGGATGACAGGAGCCTAAATCCACTAATAGACCCTAATTCCTTAAGTGGCCTAGATTAATGAATTTGCATTAAGATTAGGGATTACGCGATTACTAGTAAACCAAACTCTATTCCTAGACGCAAGGGTTACTAGGTGATTAATTTCAGCTTTTGCTCTAATACAAATTTTCCAATTGCATATCAAAACACTAATCAAATCATGGGGGTGCTAGCCACAACAAGCATTAAGCATAGAAATCAATCACTTATAAAGAAGTAAAAAGAACTGTATTACAAGATCAAGTCGGATACATGGAGAATTCAGAAATAGCTACACCTAACCCCAACAATGGGGGTTTAGCTACTCATGATCATAGCCAAAACCAAAAAAATATAGATGTAGAGGAGAAGAAGCTCCATGGAATCCTTGTGCAGCTGCCCTTGGTTCAGAGAGAGTGTTTGAGGGTTTCAAAACTTGTTTCTTCTGTTCTGCCCGTGCCTTTTTATAAATCAGGATTCGCGTCACGGCCGGGATGGCCATCACGGCCAGGCCGTGACGCTTTCTACCTTGGAGCGCTTTCAAATATTGGAGCATCACGGTCGTGATGCTCATCACGGGCAGGCCGTGATAGCTTCTGCCTTCACCAAATGATCTGTCACGGCCGTGATGGGCATCACGGCTTGGCCGTGACAGATTCCGCCAAGAGGGGGTCAGGTTCCATTAACATGTCACGGCCGTGATGGGTATCGTGGCTAGGCCATGACAGATTCTGACTTTTGCCTTCTTTATTCTTATTTATTGCTCGATCACGGCCATGTGATGGTCATCACGGCCAGGCCGTGATGGGCTCTCGCTTGGGTCATCTTCTTCACTTTTCTTGCTCTGTCTTCATCCAAGCTCCATCATGGCTAATCTTGAGCATTTTTCTTTAAATTCCTGCAAAACAACACCAAGAAACCCCCTTACCCTTTCCAAGGGAAAAACTAACTAAAAGCATATAAAGAATGCCTAATCTATATGAAAAACGCATGCAAAAGTGTACAGGAAACATGATGTAAAATCACACTATCAGCCACTTCAGGACTATCACTTGTCTCTTGGTGCTTTGGTTCCGCCCCGGAATGCATCACATAAAACCACGTCCATCCACAACCCAGGTCCAGGAGCCGCGCACCCACAGCCTCCCCACACCATCGAGTACCCCACGAAATTGATAAATATCGAAAGCAAACATTTTTAAAAACCAACGACATCATGAGGATCATTGCCAATGTGAATTCAGCAACCGTGTTTGCCACCCCTTCCAATGCCACTTCGTGATCGATCACCCATCGCTGGTGCTTCTGGCTCGCCTCCTAAGGCATCACCTAACACCAAGTCCATCCACAACGAAGGTCGAGGAGCCACTTACCCTCATCCTCGCCACACCATCGAGTACCCCACTATATTGATAAATATCGAAAGCTAACATTTTTAAAAACAAACAACATCACGAGCATCCTTTTCGATGTGCCTTCACCGATCCGGTGTTTGCCACCCCCTTCCAAGGCCACTTCAGGAGGATCACCCGCCTCATGGTGCTTCGGCCCACCTCCAAGGCATCACCTAATACCAAGTCAATCGACAACCAAGGTCGAGAGCCGTGCACCCACATCCCAGCCGTAACATCGAGTACACAAAGAATATTGATAAATATCGAAAGCCAACATTTTTAAAAACCAACAACATCACCAGGATCTTTCGGTGCACCTTTCGCTGATCCTGTTTGCCACCACTTCCAAGGCCACTTTTGGACGATCACCCGTCTCTCGGGTGCTTCGGCCACGCCCTAATGCATCACCTAACACCACGCCCTTCCACAACCAAGGTCGGGAGCCGCGCACCCCACCCTCCCTACACCATCGAGTATCCCACAAAATTGATAAATATCGAAAGCCAACACTTTTAAAAACCAATAACATCGCAAGGAACCTTTCTCGATGCGCCTTCAACCGATCCGTGTATGGCACCCCTTCCAAGGGCACTTCGAGATGATCACCCGTCTTTGGGGGCTTGGCTCCGCCCCTAACGCATCACCTATCACCACGAAATTCCACAACCAAGGTGGAGGAGCCTCGGCACCCCAACCTCCCCACACCATCGAGTACCCCACAAAATTGATAAATATCGAAAGCGAACATTTTTAAAAACCAACAACATCGCAAGGAACCTTTCCAATGTGCCTTCTGGCCGATCCGGTGTTTGCCACCTCTTCCAAGGCCACTTCAGACTATCACTTGTCTCTTAGTGTTCGGTTCCTCCCTAAGGCAACACATAAAACCACGTCCATACACAACCCAGTCCAGGAGCCGCACACCCACACAGCCTCCCCACACCATCGAGTACCCCACAAAATTGATAAATATCGAAAGCAAACATTTTTAAAAACCAACGACAAAGATGAGGATCATTACCGATGCGCATTCAGCAGATCCGTGTTTGCCACCCCTTCCAAGGTCGAGGAGCCACTTACCCACAGCCTCGCCACACCATCGACTACCCCACAATATTCATAAATATCGAAAGCTAACATTTTTAAAAACAAACAACATCACGAGCATCCTTTCCGATGCGCTTCACCGATCCGGTGTTTGCCACCCCTTCCAAGGCCACTTCAGATCGATCACCCGCCTCATGGTGCTTTGGCTCCGCCTCCGAAGGCATCACCTAATACCAAGTCCATCGACAACCAAGGTCGAGAGCCGTGCACCCACAAGCCTCACCACAACATCGAGTAACCCTCAATATTGATAAATATCGAAAGCCAACAATTTTAAAAACCAACAACATCACCAGGATCTTTTCGGATGCACCTTCGTTGATCCGGTGTTTGCCACCACTTCCAAGGCCACTTCAGATCGATCACCCATTTCTTGGTGCTTTGGCTACACCCCTGAACGCACAGATAACACCACGCCGCTCCACAACCATGGTCTAGGAACCGTGCACCCCAACCTCCCCACACCATCGAGTATCCCACAAAATTGATAAATATCGAAAGCCAACACTTTTAAAAACCAACAACATCACAAGGAACCTTTCCGATACGCCTTCAACCGATTTGGTGTTTGCCACCCCCCTTCCAAGGGCACTTCAGACGCTCACCCGTCTTTGGGGGCTTCGGCCCGCCCCTAACGCATCACCTAACACCACGAAATTCCACAACCAAGGTGGAGGAGCCGGAACCCCAACTCCGCACACCATCGAGTACCCCACAAAATTGATAAATATCGAAAGCCAAAACTTTTAAAACCAACAACATCGCAAGGAACCTTTCCGATGCGCCTTCAACCGACCCGGTGTATGCCACCCCTTCCAAGGGCACTTCACGATTATCACCCGTCTTTGGGGGCTTCGGCGCCGCCCCGCAACGCATCACCTATCCCCACAAAATTCCACAACCAAGCTGGAGGATCCGGGCACCACAACCTCCCCACACCATCGAGTACCCCAAAAAATTGATAAATATCGAAATCCATCATTTTTAAAAACCCACAACATCACGAGGATCCTTTCCGATGCGCCTTCAGTCGATATGGTGATTGCCACCCCTTCCACGGCCACTTCAAGATGATCACCCATCTCTTGGTACTTCGACTCACCCTAAGGCATCAACTAACACCACGCCCATCCACAACCAACGCCGAGGAGCCCCACCCCCACAGCCTTGCTACACAATCGAGTACCCTACGAAATTGATAAATATCGAAAGCCAATATTTTGAAAAACAAACAACATCAAAGGGATCCTTCCCGATGCCCCTTCAGCCGGTCTGGTGTTTGCCACCCCTTAAAACGCCATTTCAGGATGATCACCCGTCTCTTGGTTCTTCGGCTCGGCCCCGGAAGGCATCACCAAACACCACGTCCACCCACAACCAGGGTCGAGGAGCCGCGCATCCACATCCTCCCCACACCATCGAGTACCACACAATATTGATAAATATAAAAAGCCAACACTTTTAAAAACCAACGACCTCACGAGGATCCTTTCCGATGTGCCTTCTCAGCAGATATGGTGTTTGCCACCCCTTCCAAGGCCACATAAGGACGATCACCCGCCTCTTGAGGCTTCGTCTCCGCCCGGAAGGCATCACCTAACACCACGTCCATCCACAACCAGGGTCGAGGAGCCACGCACACACAGCCTCACCACATCATCGAGTACCCAACAAAACTATAACTATCGAAAGCCAACATTTTTAAAAACCAACAACATCGTAAGAATCCTTTCCGATGCGCCTTCAGTCGATCTGGTGTTTGGCACCCCGTCCAAGGCCACTTCAGGATGATCACCCTTATCTTGGTGCTTCGGCTCCGCCCCGGAGGGCATACCCTAACACCACGTCCTTCCACAACCAAGGTCGAGGAGCGTGCACCCACAACCTCGCCACACATTCGTGTACGCCGCAATATTGATAAATATCGAAAGTCAACACTTTTAAAATACCAACAACGTCACGAGGATCCTTCCCGATGCGCCTTCAGCCGATCTGGTGTTTGCCACACCTTCCAAGGTCACTTCAGGAAGATCACACGTCTCTTGGAGCTTCGCCTCCGCCCCGGAAGGCATCACCTAACACCATGTCCATCCATAACCAAGGTTGAGGAGCCAAGCACCCATAGCTCCCCACACCATCGAGTACCCCACGAAATTGATAAATATCGAAAGCCAATATTATTAAAAACCAACTACATCACGAGGATCCTTTCTGATGCACCTTTAGTCGATCTAGTGTTTGCTACCCCTTCCAAGGCCACTTCAGGACGATCACCCGTCTCTTGGTGCTTCGGCTCGCCCTTAAGGAATCACCTAACACCACGTACATCCACAACCAAGGTCGAGGAGCCCCACACCTACAACCCGGTGACACCATCGAGTACCCCACGAAATTGATAAATATCTAAAGCCAACATTTTTTAAAACCAACAACATCATGAGGATCCTTTCCGATGCGCCTTTAGGCGATCCGGTGTTTGCCACCCCTTCCAAGGCCACTCCAGGACAATCACCCGTCTCTTGGTGCTTCATCTCCGCCACAGAAGGCATCACCTAACACCACGTCCATCCACAACCAAGGTCGAGGAGCAGCGCACCCACAGCCTTGCCACACCATCGAGTACCCCACGAAATTGATAAATATTAAAATCCAATATTTTTAAAAACCATTAACATCACGAGGATCCTTTCCGATGCACCTTCAGTCGATTCGGTGTTTGCCACCACTTTCATGGCCACTTCAGGTTGATCACCCGTCTCTTGATGCTTCGGCTGAGTCCCGAAAAGCATCACCTAACACCACATCCATCCAAAAAAAAAGGTCGAGGAGCCGCGTACCCATATCCTCACCACACCATCGAGTACCCCATGAAATTTATAAATTTCGAAAGCCAACATTTTAAAAAACCAACAATATCATGATGATCCTTTCCGATGCGCCTTTAGCCGATCTGGTGTTTGGCACCCCTTCCAAGGCCACTTAAGGATGATCACCCATCTCTTGGTGCTTCAGCACGGCCCCGAAAGGCATCACCAAACACCGCGTCCATCCACAACCAGGGTCGAGGAGCTGTGCGCTAACACCCTTGCAACAGCATCGAGTACCCCACAATATTGATAAATATCAAAATCCAACATTTTTAAAAACCAACAACATCGCAAGGATCCATTTCGATGCACCTTCGTCCGATCTGGTGTTTGCCACTGATCAGCCTCTGGCTCATCTAGTTTTATGACTAGTATGACCATGGTTTTGTGCTAATTATATCCTATTTTCGCCCAAATTAGACTCGATTGTCCTCAAACAACATTTTGAGTCTCAGTAAAGTATTTTTAGGTCAATTTAGTTGATTTAGAGTCAAATAAAGCACTTATGCTACCTCTTGTTTTCAAGGTTAATAAAGAGAAGCAATTCTTGAGTTATTCGCTCCACGAGAGGCTACTCGCCTCGCGAGCCTCGAAGCCTTGTTGTGCCGTAAATGACATCCTCTCTCTGTCTTGCCCCGCGAATCACTGTCTCGCCCGCGATAAATCCAACCCCGAAGGATAGAGACCATCACGACCTACCCGTGATGAAGGCCACGGACGTGACAGATTGGAATTTGAAGCCTCGCCTCACGAATAATCAGCTCGCCTCGCGAGAAAGCCAAACAATGAAGATATGATTCATAAGATTCGCCTCGCGAAAGGCTGCTTGCCTCCCGAGCCCGCGAACCCTGAATCTGTATTTATATCTGTTTTATGGCAGAACTGAATAGCGTCTATCATCTTCTTTTCTTTTAGATTAGGATGGCTGCGAATTTAGGTTTAGAGTTATGTGTTCCCTTTGTAATGGAGAACTAGTCTCCTTTGATCAATCTGCTATAATCGGTTCGCACGCCACTTGAGGTTTTGTAATTCCTAAACTTATTGCTATTCTCTTTCAATATTTGTTCTGTAAGTTCTGTTTGCTTAATTCAGGATTATATAGAATACATATTGATTTGTTTTGATGATTATGTGTTCCTAAACTTAATCGCGTTTACTTAATTCGCGTGTGTTCATTCGTGTTTGCTTAACTCACGAGCGCTTCATCCGTTTGCTTAATTCGGAATTAGGAACATATGTCTCGTAGCGTCGGTTTCGCTTGTTAATTGATGTTACAATCGAAAAGAGATTAGAATCCGCTTAGGGCATGGATTTATATCAACCGATGATAGTGGGAAACCGAGAACCGTAGGTTGATCGTTTTTAGCTATTTGAAAGTTATTTAGTTTGCATATTTTCTGCTTTGTTTTCTTTATTTAATTTCAAATCCAAACCCCCCCAAATCTGACTTTTCTGTTAATAACAACCCAAGAGTCCTTGTGAGACGATACTCGAGTTGTCGCTCCCTAACTACATATTTTTACAAACCGCTCTTCTTTTTGACGCTTGCGCGACAATGTGTCAAAATTGGCACCGTTGCCGGGGACTCTTGTTGTTATTAACAGAAAATAAATAAATAAAAATTACTGAATTTGTCTGGTTGTGGATCTTAGTACCTCCCATGGATAATTACATGCATGGTTATTTGCCTAATGTTGATTATAAGCCACCGCCATGCATATATTACCCTAACTTTGATGAAGGTTATGAGTTTAGTAATGATTTTGGCATGATTGGAGTAAATGAAGTCCAACCCAGCCTGGATGAGTTAGCTTCTTTGGTGCAACAAAGATGATGAGAACACAATCTTCAATTCCAAGCAAGTCTTCAAAGAAATGTCACAAGACATGTTTGAATACCAACGAAGACAGAAGCAAGTCTTCAGGATTTGGCCACTCAAATTGATTAAATTGCCTCCGCCTTGACCACACTGCAAACTCAACGTCTCCTTGAAGAACATACAGATTCACAAATAGTTGTTCTTGACAATACTTCTTTTGAACATGATTTTGATAATGATGTCAAGAACACTATTACCGACGAACTGTGTGTTGAATTTCTAGACATTCAAGCCTTTTCTGATTCAGTTTATTGTACCATATGTAATGATTGTACTAACACTAACCTTTGTCTGGTGTGTGCTGAGATTTCTGCATGTATAGCAGGTAATGGATTTGATAATGCAGTGAGTGAAGAACGTGCAGAGGTTGAAGCAGCATCGGAGACCCTCTTTACCTGTTTGCCACCTTCCATTGTGGAACAACCGGTGATGGAGTTCAAGCCTCTGCCTGAGAGACTGGATTTTTAATCCTTAAACATGAAGGCACCATGGCCAGTCCAAGATATTGAACCCCATTTTTATTGGGAGGACTTTGTAGATAAAGAGGTCAACTTTGACCGAAGAGGGAGCGAGAAGTCCGCCGCACTTGGCGGAGTCACCATAACTGTCAGGTGTCCACTCCCATACTTATGCTTCAAGCCATGGGATCCGGGAGGATCATATTGTTGGAGTAAGCCCTAGAGGCCAATGGATTTCTTTAGACTTACATTTGTATCTTGCTATTCCATATATATATATGATATGAGGCATTCCAGTTTATTGTGTTACTTGTTTAAACATAATAAAGTCCTTAGAATAGAAATTTATGTTCAATAGAATATCAAGTATATGACTTGATCGTGAGACACTATTGAACAATGAAATCCTATTCTGAAATATTCGTAGTCAAGTATTTTATTAATAAGGACAATAATAATACAATTGAGACTATTATGTGTGCAGACTGATGACCACATCTCACGGGTCATAGATATGAGATATCGAGTTGCCACATAGGTACGCATTAAGGTAATGATGTACTGGATTGACCCACCATGAGAACACTACATGGAGCGTTATGTGAGTGTCATAAGTAGTTCTCATAGTGACAATGGTGTATGTAATCCTTCGACCTGAAATCACTACGATCCCTACATGAGGAGTCGTGGTGCTTTAATATCGCCAAACGTCATCTGTAATAGGATGATTATAAAGACGATCATTGGGCATACCACGAGCCATGCAGAGGGATGTGAGTGACCTAGATGGAATTTGTCCCTCCTACATAACAGAGTAATATTCGTGGGCCCCCGATAGAGTGAGACTGTAAAATGCATGGTCAGTTGAAATGAGTCAATATGAGATATTGACCTCATTTGTTGTTAAGTCTACTCGGTATCGTGGAACATGATATTGAACCATACAAGGGTGACACATTCTATGCCTTGTGTTCAATATAGATATATGGACAAAGGGATAACAATGCACATGAATATTTGTCACGTAAAGGTTTCACAAATCATCGACTTTCTCACTACTTAGGTAGCAGTGATGTATTGCTAGATACCGACATCGTTTATAATATTAAATGGGATTTAATATTACTGCTAACGTATTGGGAACCTATAGGGTCACACACAAAAAAGAGCGGATTAAAAGAAGCATTAAAAGAAAGTTGGACTTTCCTATTGGGCCTAGCGCATAGTAGATGGGCTTAGGTCAAATGTTGCTCACTAACTCACTTAAGGAGGTGATACTATAAGTAGACCACTTAAGTTGTTGTGCCCACACGGTTGATAACCTAGCCGCACAAAAGAGAGTAAGTGTGAACAACAAAGTCTCGGTTTTGAAGCTAGCACTGTGAGACAGAGACGCTTCGGTTCGTGACGTTGGACGCTCACGGAATCCGCTCGTGTGGATACCTCTAGAGACATCGTTCGTGCGGTGTTCGTGATAGACGAATTTCAACAAACAGCCATCGCTTCAAGAGGTAAACTTTTGAATCATGAATCATGAATCATGACCATTCGCAAGGATCCTTCGATGGGAATTTTTCCGCTGCGTTTCTTTTGTTTTATACGCAAATTCCCAGCAGTGGTATCAGAGCCGCTTGCGAAACCATGATTCTATTACGTGGTTTATCTGTTATGTATGATAACATGTTTGTAATGTGAATTGTTTTCGACAATTGTTTTTGAAAATCGCTTGCATCCGGTTTGCGAAACCTTGTTTCTGTGATTTTCGTATGTATATGATATATATGTCTATTGCATGTTTGTGTATATATGCGATATGTACATTGGTTCTGAATCCTTATTATGTTCTGCGATGGCATCAAATGTTGATGTTAAACATGATTGTTTTCAGTTCTGTGTTGGCGGCGTTAAGGGGTTTCAGACATGAAAAGTTCATGTTGTTGCGGCTGAGGTTCCAAGTGTTGAAACCGTAGTCGTCGTTCCTTGCAACGTGAAGTGTTCACGGGCCTTGCGGTTTTAGGGTTGAAAGGTTGACGCCCTAGCCACCAAGGAAGCGAGGCACACTTCGGAATTTCGGAATTTCCAGCGGGACCCCTGTGCTACCTCTGCGTAGTGTGTAATTTCGAAATTCAAATTTTGAAATTTTATGTCACCATTTAATAATTATATCAATCACAATAAATGTGATTTATAGTAACATCAATTATAATAAATGTGATTTATTATATATATGTTACGGTTTCAAAATTCAGATTTTGAAATGTGATTTATATCAATCACAATAAATGTGATTTATGTTAATTGAATAAATGTGATTTATGTCAATTACAATAAATGTGATTTGTGGTAACAACAATTGCAATAAATGTGATTTATGTCATTTACAATAAATATGATTTATAATAAATGTGATTTGTGGTAACAACAATTGCAATAAATATGATTTATAGTAACATCTATTATAATAAATGTGATTTATTATATATATATATATATGTTATGTTTTCAAAATTCAGATTTTGAAATCTCTAATTTATGAAATTAATAATAATAATGATTATGTGTTATTATTGGTTGTTACTATTTATTTGGTGATGTATGGTGAATGGTTATGGCCTTAGTCCTTTTACCTTTTGGTTTATATTTTGAAATACGGCCTGCGTGCCGTGCCTTTCTCTTATATTCCATATGGATCTTCTTTTCTCATCTCACTCCCCTCATATGTAAAATGAGGTTTCTGTTTATGTAATGTAATGATGGAGACAAGAAGACGCTATCACGTGGGAGATCTTGCTTGGAGAAGCTTGGACGCTCCTAGGTTTTAGTTTAGATTCTCTCATTGGCTTGGGAGAATCAATGCGTTAGGGGCCATAACCATATCACATTTATTTACCTTATATATGTATGAGATGCATGTATGTACGTAGTATGTTAAAAGATGTTTAACTAATATATGTATGAGATGCATGTATGATAATAGTAAGTTAAAGAGTTTAATAAATGATGAGATCAAGTTTTAATCAAATCCCTCAAAAGGAAATATTAAGTCACATTTAAAGGCCTTCCGATGCATGGCACTCGTCAAGACTACTATCGATTAAGTGTGGGTCCGCCAAAGCGGGGTACCTTTATCTATAATAGTAAAGCGCGATGGGACAAATGTAATGTTCAACTCGCTATCCATTGGGTTCGACTTAACTAAGCCAACTTCAATAGGATTGAAAGGCTTAGAGGCTCATAAGTTGGGCTTTAGTCCATGTGATGGATTAGAATAAGAGTTATTCACCCAACTATCCAAGAGTTGCATGAGATGCAATCGGAAAGTGTTTCCTACCTAAATAACCGAATTTTTGGGTGATCACCAAAGTCGACTTAAAGCTAGGTGAAATATGGATCTTGGCCCACTAGAAAATCTTCCAACGGGATTTTCCGAATCAATGATGAGGGTCATTATTTTGAGTAAAATAGTGGGAGATGTATTTAATTAAAGACCTTATTAAATAACTTCATGGCATGATACTTATACTTTGCATATTTATCTCTGTAGATTACCATGGCATCAAACACATCAAGTAACCTGTCATTGCGATCCGTCCTTGAGAAGGACAAACTATCCGGAACGAATTTCCTGGACTGGTACAGAAACTTGAGGATTGTCCTCAAACATGAGAAAAAGCTGTATGTTCTTGAGGAGCCTATTCCTGAGAAGCCACCGGCTTCAAGTGCTCCTAGGGCCGAGGGGATGCTTATAAGAAGCATCGGGATGACGCCTTAGACGTGGGCTGTCTTATGCTTGCCGCCATGACCTCCGAGCTGCAAAAGCAACATGAGACCATGGAGGCGCACGATATGATCGTGCACCTCAAGCTGCTCTACCAAGAGCAAGCAAGCAAGAGGAACCGCCCAAAATACCTGGAAGAAAGCAAGAAGAAGAAGGGAAGTGAGACTTCCACTTCAGGTATGTTTGTTATAGAAGTCAATTTATCTACTTCTGCATCATGGGTATTAGATACCGGATGTGGTTCTCACATTTGTACAAATGTGCAGGATCTAAACAGGAGTAGACCATTGGCAAAGGGCGAAGTCGACCTACGAGTTGGAAATGGAGCAAAGGTTGCTGCTTTAGCTGTAGGGACTTATGTATTGACTTTGCCCACCGGGCTTACTATTCAGTTAGAGAACTGTTATTTTGTGCCTGCAATTAGCAGGAATATCATTTCCATTTCTTGTTTGGACAAGATTGGTTTTTCTTTTATAATAAAGAACAAAAGTTGTTCTATTTATTTGGATGATATTTTCTATGCTAGTGCACACATGAGTAATGGACTTTATGTCCTTGATCTTGAAATGCCCATCTATAACGTAAATACTAAGAGGATCAAACCAAATGAGTTGAACCCGTCTTATCTTTGGCATTGTCGTTTAGGCCATATAAATGAGAAGCGCATTTCAAGCTCCATAAAGATGGACTCTTGGACTCATTTGATTATGAATCATATGAGATATGTGAGTCTTGTTTATTGGGAAAGATGACTAAAGCTCCATTCACCTAAGCAAAGGTGAAAGAGCCAACGATCTTTTGGGTCTTATACATAGCGATGTATGCGGACCCCTAAACACATTAGCTAGAGGTGGTTTTCAGTACTTCATCACATTTATCGATGATTTCAGTAGATATGGATTTGTGTAACTTATGAAACATAAATCGGAATCCTTTGAAAAGTTCAAGGAATTCAAAAATGAGGTACAAAACCAACTTGGTAAAAATATTAAAGCTCTTCGATCAGATCGAGGTGGTGAATATTTGAGCCTAGAGTTTGATGATCATCTGAGAGAGTGTGGGATTTTATCTCAACTCACTCCACCCGGAACACCACAATGGAATGGTGTTTCGAGAGGAGAAATCGAACCTTGTTGGACATGGTTCGGTCTATGATGAGTCATGCAAACCTTCCAAACTCCTTTTGGGGATATGCTCTATTGATGAAGCTTTTACACTTAATCGTGTTCCATCCAAAACGGTAGAAAAGACACCATATGAGATATGGACTGGTAGACGACCCAAAGATGTCTTTTATGAAGATTTGGGGTTGTGAAGCATATGTAAAACGTCAAGTTTCTAATAAGCTTGATCCCAAATCTGATAAATGCTTCTTTGTGGGGTATCCCAAAGAAACCAAGGGATGCTATTTCTATAATCCTTCCGAAGGCAAAGTGTTTGTCACACGGACTGGTGTATTCCTAGAAAAGGAGTTTATCTCCATAGGAACCAGTGGGAGGAAGATAGAACTTGAAGAAATTCAAGAATCACAGAGTAGTGACCTACCATTGGTGGAACAGAGCAACCTTCACTGAACGCCGTGGAGGAACAACCCGCTCCAAGAGAGCACAAGACCAAAGAGAGGTCTAACAGGATACGTCACCAGCCCGAGAGATATGGATTTCTCATGACTCCACAAGGTGATGTATTGCTCATGGATCAAGATGAGCCTCGTGACCTACCGGGAGGCCACATCGGCCCGGAACCGAGAAGTGGCTTGAGGCCATGAAATCTCGAGATGGATTCCATGTACACCAACCAGGTATGGACCTTGGTAGAGCCACCTGAAGGGGTAAAACCTATAGGGTGCAAGTGGGTTTTCAAAAAGAAAACTGACATAGATGGTAAGGTACACACCTTTAAGGCGCGATTGGTCGCTAAGGGTTTCAAGCAAATTCATGGTGTCAACTATGATGAGACCTTTTCACCTGTTGCGATGCTTAAATCCGTCCGGATCTTACTTGCTATCGCTGCATACCATGATTATGAGATATGGCAGATGGATGTCAAAACTGCCTTCCTTAATGGAAAGCTTCTTGAGGATGTGTACATGACACAACCTGAAGGCT